>CM025672.2:1491936-1515677 GCA_014621495.2 Entosphenus tridentatus | reverse complement strand
TATCACTGTTCTCGTCAAGGAGCATAAACCAACATCACGCGAATTACGGTCATTCTCGCAGCAGCAGCGGTTTCGGGCTAACCGTCAAACAAAATGGTCACTGCATCATGCACTTTTAGAAGCGCTGTTTCTGCGGCCATCTGGAACGCTCTTCCTTCGGATATTAGGAAGCCACTGGGAGCTATGCACTTTTAAATCTACATTGAAAACTAATTTCTTTAGAACTACTTTGTGTGTTTATTGTCCTTCCCCCCCACACCTCCGATTAGCGTGGTTGCCTACGTACAGTGCGAAAGGAGTTCAACGTACACACACGTACGTACGTTCGTGTACGTGACTTGGCGGGTGTTGTGGAACATTAAGTGGCCGGTCTCATTCCACAGCTGTGGGGCAACGGCTGGAGAGGCCAAATTGTTTTTTTGTCACAAGTTCGCCACGCGAGCGGGCGGTAAGAGGTGGACGCGTGCTGGCATGAAGATGCACGAACTCCGGCTCTACACTGCTGTGGGATGCGAGCGACATTACCACTGCGTGTCAGCCCAACCAGCCAGCCGGCAAACTGTTTTTCAAATTTTGGGTTAAATATCGTATTTCAGCTCTCCGTGCCGGCATCATTTCTCGGGCATGAGAGGCGAGGGACTTCTCCGAACCGCGAGCGCGCTTTCACTCTCGGGGTTTTTCCTCCGCATGGCTCCTCCTGTGCGTTTTGAGCGCACCCGAGCGCTGGAACGCCTTCTCGCACAGGTCGCACTTGTAGGGTTTCTCGCCCGTGTGCACCATCGTGTGGGCGCGAAGCCCCCCGGCGCACGAGAACGCCTTCCCGCACGCGGCGCACTCATACGGCTTCTCGCCCGTATGGATCCTGTTGTGTATGCGTAGGGCCACCGGCTCAGCAAAGGCCCTGTCGCACACGGCGCACGCGTACGGCCTCTCGCCCGTATGCGTCCTCTTGTGCCCGAGGAGGACCCTGGCCTGCGCGAATGCCTTCCCGCACACGTCGCACGCATATGGCCTCTCGCCCGTGTGCCTCCTCCTGTGCATCAGGAGGTACTGCGACCGGGCGAATGCCTTGCCGCACACCGAGCACTTGTAGGGCTTCTCGCTCGTGTGGACACTCTGGTGCCGGACGAGGGCGCCCGACTGCGAGAACGCCTCGCCGCACTCGGCGCACGCGAACGGCTTCTCCCGCGTGTGCGTCCGCTGGTGGCTGCGGAGGTGGTCCGAGCGGGAAAACTCCATGCTGCAGACGGTGCAGTGGTAGAGCTTCTTGCTGACGTGCGTGCTCCTGTGCGAGACGAAGCTCGTCGCCTTCGCGAACGTCGCGTCGCAGACGCCGCACCGGTAGGGCTCCTTGCTGGCGTGTGTCCTCTGGTGCTCGTCGAGGTCCTGCGACCGACTGAATGCCAGTTCGCAACCAGTGCACTTGTAGGGCTTCTCCTCAGAGTGCGCCGCCTGATGCTCACGGAAGACCTCGGCGTCTATAAAGACCTTGCCGCACTTCCCGCACTTGTCCGACGCGCGAGCGTCGTGCGTCGCCTGGTGCTCGATGAACACGTTAAGCTTGTCCGTGTTGAACGGGCAGTGGGGGCACCGGAACAGCGTGGGCTCAGTACACCCCCTGTGCCGCTTCATGTGGTCCTCTAGGGCGGGCAAGCTGACCACGAGCCACTTGCAGATCGGACAGAAGATCTTCATCTTTGCTCCGTCCGTCCGTCCCAGCACTGGGACACGCAGGGCAAAGCACAAATAAGGAAATCAATTCTCTCCTCATGTTTTCACGTCAACCCTTTTCCCATGTCCAAGGCGACTGCCAGTTCAGAATCAGAATCAATGTTTAATCCGATGAGCTATAAAGCTATTTTTTCACAGATGTCCAGTAGGAGCACAGGGTCAGAACGTAACAACAACAACAAACAATACATAAACACAATAGGAGTGAAAAGTGTAGAAAAGGCAGGCAGCCAGATGTATCCGCCTGATGATGCTCGTTGAGTACTACATTATTCACTACTGCCCACTATACACTACACACTATACACGACACTATACTGCACACTATACACTACACTATACACTGCACTATATACTGCACACTATACACTACACGCTATACACGACACACTATACGCAATACACTACACGCTATACACTGCACATTATACACTATATACTACACTACACGCTACACTATATACTACACTATACACTACACACTATAATATACAGTACACAATATACAGCACACACTATAATTGTAAATATTGTAGATGTACTCTCCCAACATACAACTGGTGTAGTACTACGCTATACACTCCACTGTACACTATACTATAGACTACACTATACACTACGCTGTACACTACACACTACGCTATACACTACACTGTACACTCCACTATACACTACGCTGTACACTACACTATACACTACGCTGTACACTACACTATACACAACGCTGTACACTACACTATACACTACGCTGTACACTACACTATACACTACGCTGTACACTACACTGCTCTCCAACACATAACCGCTGTGGTGCTGTACTAGTCACGAATTGGCATGCTCTGTTTTCGTGACAAACCTTACTAACTGGCCGTGTCGGGTGGTGGCGGGTTTAACATAACATTTATATATTTACGCGATCTAACCCACAAACACATTCCTGTGGAGGGAGCTGGTAGGAACGTTGGGTTGCTCGGTCAATGGCCAGGGTCAACGGCGACTTGGTGTATTCCGCAAATATGCCCGACTGTGAGGGCGGACTCAAGCCGGCGTGAGTAGGTTAAACGTTGAGTTTAATAAGGGCACCACGGGGTGACCAGCCCCTCCCCACACAGCCCCACCCCTTCCACCCCCCACCCAGCCCCACCCTCCCCACCCAGCCCCACCCCTCCCACCCCCCACCCAGCCCCACCCTCCCCACCCAGCCCCTCCCTGCACGACGGACACAATAATCCCCTGTGGGCTGGTATAACCAGGAGGTTCCTACCAGTATAACCATCTATTCTGGTCTCTGGACTCCTACTACGTATTAAACCAATTGTTGTTTGTCGAGAAACTCACTCTCCCATTATTTTGGGGGGGCGGTTAGATTCGCGTAAATATGTTACATTGAACGTAAATCATATATTTGTTATATTAAGTATAATTATATTTTTTTATAAACCAAATCTGGGGTTGTCCACTCACGCTCGCGTCTGCTTCCGCCTCCGATTCACAAACATCCGGGCGCGACGTCACTGTCGGGATGAGGGGTGACGTGATGTCACTGTCAGGATTAGGGAGAACGTGACGTCACTGGCAGGATAGGGAGCGACGTGACGTCACGGTCAGGATATGGAGAGACGTGACGTCACGGGCACGTACAGTTCTGCTTGCGGCCTTACAAAGATAATGCAGTACTGTACGGACAGTACGATACATGTAGTACTGTGCATACAGTACGCACAGTACGATACCTGTAGTACTGTACATACAGTACGCATAGTGCGGTACATGTAGTACTGTGCATACAGTACGTGCAGTACGATACATGTAGTACTGTACATACAGTACGTGCAGTACGATACATGCAGTACTGTATATACAGTACGTACAGTGCTATAGGTGTTGTACTGTACATACAGTCCGTGCAGTACGATACATGTAGTACTGTACATACAGCCCGTGCAGTACGATACATGTAGTACTGTGCAAACAGTCCGTGCAATACGATACATGTAGTACTGTACATACAGTACGAACAAGTACGATACATGTAGTACTGTACGTACAGTACGCGCAGTACGATACATGTAGTACTCTACTACTCTACATACAGTCCGTGCAGTACGATACATGTAGTACTGTACATACAGTACGCACAGTGTTATACATGCGGTACTGTACACACCGTACAGTCCTGTATAGTGCTGTGCGTAGTGCTGTACAGTACGTGCCGTGCTGTATATACAAGAGGCGACGTTTCGGGCAATGGACCTTCTTCATGGCACGTGATTCGAGGGGGCTGAGGTGGCTAGGAGATGTTGACTACCTCGCCTGGTGTGCAGGAGTGCGTGGGTTCGATCACAGACCCTGACGATGCCTGCTGCTGCTGTGGAGAGGCTGGTGGAGTTCCCATACCTCAATTGAAAACTAATTTCTTCAGAACTGATTCTTGTATGTGTTGTCCTTCCCCCCTGCACCTCCAATTATCACGGTGGGCTACGTACGGCGCGAAAGAAGTTCAACATACATACACTGGACTGTACACTACACAATAATATACACTACACAATAATATACACTACATAATAATATACACTACACAATAATATACACAACACTATACACTACACAGCAAAAAAAAATTGAAAACACATTTTCTGCCTAAAATATTACAAAATTCACTAACACATGGGATGGATTATTTATTTATTTATTAACAATGTCTCGTAGTGTATTGTATTACATTGCTCCGTTTTTTCTTTTTTACCTTTTCTTGTTTCATTGTATGTAATGGCAGAGATTAGGGATTGATAAAATACAACCATAACCACAATCATATTAACATAAATCTATGCATTGATTTATATGAAGTTCAGACATTGTGGCCAAGATTTAGCTAATTGTTGTTTTTATTTACATAGCATAGCAATTATATTTTATAGCAATATATTGGGGGGGACATTTTGTGATAGGCAGGGTGGCTTCTGACGAGAGCAACCACATAGCTCAGTGGGGCCTTACCTGGTAACAAAAAAGATAGAGTTTAATATATGGGTCTCTGTGGGTCTCTGTATCTCTATGGGTATCTGTATCTCTGTGGGTCTCTGTGTATCTCTGTGGGTCTCTGTGTATCTCTATGGGTCTCTGTGGGTCTATGTGTGCCAAGGCGTCAACTCCATCATTAGACCTCCTTTGCCAGTACCAAAATATAATAATAGGGTTTTCCCCTTTTTTCTGGCAACAAAACTGAAACCTTTTTACGAGGAATCATGTGTGCATTAACCACAACACTTGTGGTCAAAATGCAAACAAAGAACTCACTCTGATAATAGATGCACACAGTGTTGGTGTACGGTGCTTTTTCTGCAATATTTTGCTGTCTTTTCTTGGATTTTCTGTTTGCACATAGTCACTTTGTTCATGTTTTTGTTTTTTGTTTGTTGCGGTTGCACCCAATTCAAGAGCCAAATGGCTCACATGGCTATACCTAATAAATGAACTTGAACTTGATTGGCCCACACCAGAGAGAGATTTTTGACGCAGAAGATCGCCCTGGCGGTTTGGGTCTTCCGCAAAGCTGCTCACAGTCCAACCTAAACCACATCGTCCACTGCACAAACCATGGCAAGCGGTCGATGTGGACGACACCCGATGATGCACACATCCTCACACAGGTGTCTTCACATTTCATCGGCACCTCGATGTCGCTTGGAGTCACGCCGCAAGGCCCTTTGGACCCCATGCGCTTCATCTTCAACGGTGCGAAGTTCAAACCCCGATGAATCTTGGAGACCGGAATGGAGTTCAACTCGCAATCAAACACCTTGTCGTGAAAAAAACCAACGCAGAAGATCCCCTGGGTTTGATCTTCCACGTAGCTCATGGTCCACTCTCAAGCCGCATCCACTGCAGAAACCGTGGCAGCAGCCGATGGGGATAACCTGATGCACAAATTAAAAATTAAAAACTCTCCAGTCTGTAGTGGTGCGACTGCGGTCAGGGGCAGTCCATAAATGACGTCACACACCTAGGGGGGGGTCAGACATTTGTGACGATGTGACGGGGGGGGTTTGAGAAATGTGACGTCACATCAAAATGCGCAACATGAAATATAGACAACACGTTCTACTTAATTAAATATACTTTTTAATAAATGTTTTCTCCTACAACATCAGAGTGCAGCGGCACATTAAATACGCACTACAATGACAATAGTTTAAAGCGATTTGAAGCATGTTTTATAAAAAAAAATTGGGGGGGGGGGGTCAGAGCTTTGTGACATCATATTTGAGAGGGGGTCTGACTTTTTGTGAGCCGTGTGACGATGGGTGGGGGGGGGTCAAAAATCGTCCAAAATCGCGTGACGTCATTTATGGACGGCCCCAAACACGTAGTAGAGTGCACAATTCTACGTGCGATTCAACACAGGTAGGTTAACACCAGCTATACAACGAATAATGAATTAAAGTTTGTCCGTTAAGTTGTATATGATATACAGTGGTACCTCGGTATACGTCGTTAATTTGTTCCAGAAGGTAGGACTTATACCGAAAATGACGTACACCAAATAATTTTTCCCATAAGAAATAAAGGTAAAGTAAATAATCCTTTCCAGAGGAAAATAATTTACATTTTACATGGCATATTATACATTAATTGGGTTGTATAAAATAATGTAGACACTAATTACTAAAATACATAGAGAAGCCACGTGACTGCGCTGATGCCAGCTGCGCTGGTCACGTGGCGTGCCTCAACCCCGCACGTAGCGTGCACCTCGACCCGGGGCTCCACCCTCCATGGGGGCAGCCCCCCACGTCCCCCGCCCCTCTCCCCCACGCCACCCCGTCCCTCTCCCCCACGCCACCCCGCCCCTCTCGCTTTGTTTCAGTCGTGAACGGGGCATACGCAAGTACTGTACGCGGTGACTCATCCCGACCCATACAAGTTCTAGCAAGCGCGTCGTATCCCAAGCAAGACGTCGTATCCCAAGCAAGACGTCGTATCCCAAGCAAGACGTCGTATCCCAAGCAATACGTATCCCAAGACATTTTTTATCTCGAAAAAACACGTGTACCAAATTCGACGTATTCCAAAGCGGTCGTATACCGAGGTTCCACTGTACTATATATATATACACACTTGGCTCTGCATAACTCACGGGTAGTTTGTGGCTCTTGGCAGAGGTCGCAACCGGGTACCCGATACCTGTACCCTACCCGATACCCGGCTACCCGTACCCGGCCGTGTACGGGTACGGGTACCCGTTTGCGACCCTGGTGCGGCCGGGTACGGGTAGACCGTGAGTCACTGGTGAGTAACTGTCACTCATTTCCCAACGTCTTGTCTCTTCTTACAATTCAAGTTCCTAGAATCAACCCACCCGCGCCTGCAACATGGTTTCATCCCAGAGGTCGCAATCAGGTACCCGATACCCGTACCCTACCCGTACCCGGCCGGGTACGGCTAGGGTACGGGTACGGCCGGGTACGGGTACGGGTACCCGTTTGCGACCCTGGTGCGGCCGGGTACGGGTAAGGAATCAAAACCCGTTTGCGACCTCTGGCTCTTGGTCTGTTACATGTTGACTACCGCTGCTCAAGACAAGCGATTACGGACATATTTGTTGAAAAAGGCCATTCTGCGTTCCAAAAACTGCCGCTGTCAAAGCATGGAACGCCTCTGTTCATACTCGCCTTTGTACTTCCTCTGCATAGCCATAATGATAAAATGCGAATGTAGAACTGCATTGCGGAAAGAACAAATTACTGGCTTTCTTTGAAAGAGCTGTATTTTAGAGGTCAACCCTACAGACTACGAGCATTGAATGGGTGCGAGGTCAACCCCTCAGACCACGAGCATTGAATGGGTGCGAGGTCAATCCTACAGACCACGAGCATTGAATGGGTGTGAGGTCAACCCGACAGACCACGAGCATTGAATGTGTACGATGTCAACCCTACAGACCACGAGCATTGAATGGGTGCGAGGTTAACCCGACAGACCACAAGCATTGAATGGGTGCGAGGTCAACCCTAACAGACTACGAGCATTGAATAGGTGCAAGGTCAACCCTAACAGACTACGAGCATTGAATAGGTGCGAGGTCAACTCTACACATCACCAGTATTGAATGGGTGCATGGTCAATCCTACACATCACCAGCATTGAAAGGGTGCGAGGTCAATCCTACACATCACCAGTATTGAATGGGTGCGAGGTCAATCCTACACATCACCAGTATTGCATGGGTGTAAACCCATCAAAATGAATCCGTTACACCCCAACTCTATATGAGTTCTGCCCAGGCCTACGTGCTGCCTCTGGCGGCCTAAGCCTGCCCGCTGGCGTCTGCCCGTCGCAAGGCTCCACCGACTCTGCCAGGGCCTTTTGCCGCCTCTAGCAGTCCACCCCTGCCTCTGAGCCATCTGTGTTTGCCGCCACAGTACTCCCCCGCCTGCAAGTGTAGTTCTGACAAGCCTGCTACACGGGGGCCCCTCCACAGCCGGTTTTCATTTTGACGATGTGCACTGCCATCATCGGAACGGAATCGTAAGGAAAAATAATCCAATGAGCGATGAAGCTCTTTTTCACATATACAACTAGTACTCTTTTTCAGAAGCAACCTATCACAAACTAGGTTGTGCGGGGGCGCCAACCACAGCCTGTAGCGTCCCCGAACAGCCACAGCGTATGACGGCCCCAAACAACCACAGTCTGCGGCGCCCCCCAACAACCACAGCGTGCGGTGGTCCAAACAACCATAGCCTGCGGAGCCCACCAACCACAGCCTTCGGCGGCCCCCAACAGACTGGTCAAGTAAATCCTTACGATCCACTCGCACAGCGTGCGGTGGGCCTTCATCCAGCAGTGGATTTAAGCACCAAAAAAACTCGAGTACTAATGTAATGGACAGAGAACGGCTCTCCCTCAGGGCAGCAGTGGACAGAGCATGGCTCTCCCTCCGGGCAGCAGCGGAGCAAGCACGGCTCTCTCTCAGGGCTGCAGTGGACAGAGCACATCTGGCTCCCTGACGGCAGCAGTGAAGACAGCGCGGCTCTCCCACAAGCCAGCAGTGGAGAGCACAGGGGTCCCTCAGGGCAGCAGTGGATGGAGCATGGCTCTGCCTCACTCTCACTCACCCGTCTCCTCTGAGCTGCATGCGATTGTGTGTGAGTGAGCTGTATGAGTGAGCCGTATGTGAGTGGATCGACCATCAGCTTTCCGTGGCTGCGTTTCTGGCGCTGTGGCCGTCATGTTGCTGCTTCTCGGGCCTCCGAGGTGCGGGGTGCACCACAACACGAAGTGGGCAGCTCGTGGTCACGTGACGCACTTCAACCAATCCGTGTCGCGTTAATCACATAATGAAATAAATAATGACAGGACAGATCTGGGCTATTATATACGTGTATGATCGCTCAACGAAGTGGCTTATCATTACGTGGAAATGTACAGCAGCCAAATGCTCTCAAAGCGCGATGTCGATGCTAAATATGGAGACCCGGAGAAAAAAATCGACGCGCCAACAGGGAGAACATGCAAACTCCAAATTAACAGCAAGCGTCAAGGTCGAGATCAAATCCACGGCCTGTATACCAGGCAATGTAGTTAACATCTCATAGCCACCGTGGTTTACACCCAAACTCCCGAACGCCTCCCACCGTGGTGGCTAAACCATCTTCTACCATTTACGTATTCGCCATTAAGAGACATCCAAAACAAAGTCAAAGACCCCCCCCCCCCCACCTAGCCTTAATAGACAATTAGGGCAAGTGCTGTTAGCAAGTAGCACCTATGAAGGCCGGAACAGTACGAATTTGGGGGTGGGTGGCCAGCACCACGCCTCGACCACCTTTGTCTCCCCAGCGGCGATGTTTACTACTACACACCGCACCAGGTAACTCATTGGCGGCCGAGTCGACCTAGGAGAGGCCCAGGACCGGTTCAGATAATCGCTGTCACTGGTGGCGGTGGTGATGGTCGTGAGTGGGAATTTGAACTCGGGGTCTCTGTGTGCAGGAATTACTCTTTGGTTCTTTCGGTAAAGTCACGTATGCTAAGTATGCTAGTATTTAATTTATTATTTTCTCTTTATGCGTGACTTTACCGAAAGAACCAAAGAGTAATCTCTGTGCTGGGTTCGTAGCGCAGCGCACTCAACGCTGCGCTACCGCTCCACACAACAACAGCCGCCGTTCGCCACTAAGTGGCAGTGACGTCACCACGGTGCTTGTGCCAGGCTAGGTGCACTTTGAGGCCACGTGAAGTGTGGAAGTCTCTCGCTGCTGGCAGGTCACAGGACCCAGGTGGGTTTACTGCTGTGCCAGGCTAGGTGCAGATGCACCAACCGTGCTCCCCACTGTACCACCTCGCTGCGCTTTACCCGCCTGGCACTCTGCACCAGGTACTAATTTGAGGCCGAGTCGACCTAGGGGAAGCCCAGGACTCTTTCAGGTAATCATTACCGATGTTGGCCGTGAGCGGGAATCGGATTCGTAGCACGTTGCGCTAACCGCTGCACTGCCGCTCACTATTAGACCCACGTTCTTGAGCTCCAGGCTGCTAACCAAAGGTCTGGTTCTAACTCTCACTTATCCCTTATGTACAGAGAGCAATTGTCAACTTTTCCGAACCAAGCTTCCTGACCTTCTTGACCCCATCATCCTCTGCGGTGAACACCACTTCATACTCTTTGATTATTTCGGCAAAGTCACGTAGGTAGAAAAATAATAGATCGCGATGTTTCGATCGCAACACAAGCAATCGTCATCAGGTGGGACAACCACAGCAAGAAAAAACTGATGACGATTGCTTGTGTTGCGATCGAAACGTCGTGATCTATTATTTTTCTACCTACGTGACTTTACCGAAAGAACCAAAGAGTAGGGATTCCTGCAGTCACGAAAGTTTCAAATCAAGATTGAACCACTTAATACGTTTTCCAGATTGCCGAGTTCAATCCCTGCTGTTTTAACAGATACTGCATCTTCTTATTCTTTCTTCTCGTCGCACGGTCCCTGATGTAGATGCAGAAGAACTACGATTTCGCATTCGGATGGTCAAGACCGATAACGGTCAGGAGCAGAGGAATGTGTGTCGCCATGATGTGTCCTTCGTATTTGTGGATCGAGGCATTGCTTCGTTGTTAAACGTTGTACGGTCCTGTCCTGGATGACCAGTCACAGACTGGAGAGTTTCTAATTTCACATTTGTGCTCTTCCGATATTAAGAAGCCACTGGAACTGTGCACTTTTAGTTTTTCGTCCTTCCCCCGCACCTCCCATGAGCATGGTTGGCTATACACGGTGCGAAAGAAGTTCAACATATGTACACAACAGTATTGCTTAGCTGGTCCCATTTGCTTTCACGTCAAATGTTTGTCTCCCGGTCAAATATTGCGCGTCAGAGGTTACTTTTCGGCATGTTATAGATCGTCGCTTGGGTTGGTTTACATCAGGGTCTCCGGATCGCGAGTGCTTTTGAAAGAGGCATTTTCACCCCTTTAGGCCTTTTCCTCCGCGTGGCTCCTCCTGTGCTTATTGAGCGCCCCCGAGCGCTGGAACCCCTTCCCGCACAGGTCGCACTTGTACGGTTTCTCGCCCGTGTGGACCATGGTGTGCGTGCGAAGGGCTCCCGTGCACGAGAACGCCTTCCCGCACACGGCGCACACGCACGGCCTCTCGCCCGTGTGGACCCTGTTGTGCACGCGCAGGGCCACCGGCTCGGCGAAGGCCTTACCGCACACGCCGCACGCGTGCGGCCTCTCGCCCGTGTGTGTCCTCTGGTGGCTGCGCAGGTGATCCGACCGGCCGAACGCCCTCTCGCACACGGTGCACTTGTACGGCTTCTCCTCCGCGTGGGTCCTCGTGTGCACGAGGAGGGCCCACGACCGCGCGAACGCCTTGCCGCACTCGACGCACTTGTACGGCCTCTCGCCCGTGTGGATCCTCTTGTGCCCCAGGAGGGCGCCCGACTGCGAGAACGCCTCACCGCACTCGGCGCACTTGTACGGCTTCTCGCCCGTGTGCGTCCGCTGGTGGCTGCGCAGGTAGTCCGAGCGGGAAAACTCCATGCCGCAGACGGTGCAGTGGTAGAGCTTCTCCCCCGTGTGGATCCTCTTGTGCGACAGGAGGCTCGCGGACCAGGCGAACGTGACGCCGCACTCGTCGCACCGGTAGGGCTTCGCGCCCGCGTGGCTCCTCTTGTGCGTGAGGAGGCTCGCCGACCACGCGAACGTCACGCCGCACTCGTCGCACCGGTAGGGCTTCTCCCCCGTGTGGGTCCTCTGGTGGCTGCGGAGGCAATCCAGCCGGGTGAACTCCGTCCCGCAAACGCCGCACCGGTACGGCGCCCCGCCGTGGATCCTCTGGTGCGCGCGAAGATCTTCCGCCCGGCCGAACGCCTCTCCGCACGCGGCGCACTTGTGGGGCTTCTCCTCGTCGTGCGTCGCCCGGTGCTCGCGGAAGACCGCCGCGTCGACGAACACCTTGCCGCACTCGGCGCACTTGTGGGACTCCCCCGCGTCGTGCGTCGCCTGGTGGGCGATCAGGACGTTGAGATTGTCCGTGCTGTACGGGCAGTGGGGGCACCGGTACATCACGGGCTCGATCCGGCCCTTGTGGCGCTTCATGTGGTCCTCCAGGGCGGGCAGGCTGACCACCACCCAGTTGCAGACCGGGCAGCAGATCCTCTTCACTTCCTCTCCTTCTTCTTTCATTTTTCCCTCGGTGCCAGGGCACAAAGGGACAGTCAATCCACTTCAATTCTTCGCGCAGAGTACCGCCGATAGCTACGAAACCTAGAGGGGAAAACACGGACGCTTCCTATAACATACCATGCAGCAATACCGGAGAGTCTCGGCGCAGGGCACACAGTGACGCACGCGGAGGGAGCGAGAGCGGATGCCTTGTCAATCTGCCGCTGTTATGTGTGCGTGCTGAACTTCTTTCGCACCGTACATAGCCCACCGTACTAAATCGGAGGTGCGGGGGGAAGGACAAGCTAAAAACAACAATCAGTTCGAGAGAAATTAATTCTCAATGTAGCGTAGTGGTGTAGTGTATATTGGTGAAGTGTGTATTGGTGTAGTGTGTAGTAGTGTCGTGTATAGTTGTGTAGTGGTGTAGTGTATAGTGGTGTAGTGTATAGTAGTGTAGTGTATAGTGTAGTGGTGGTGTGTAGTGGTGTAGTGTATAGTGGTGTACTGTATAGTGGTGTGTACAGTAGTGTACTGTATCGTAGTGTAGTGTATATAAGTGTATAGTATTGTATTGCATAATAGTGTAGTGTATAGTGTAGTGTATATTATTGTGTAGTGGACAGTCCAGTGTATGTATGTTGAACTTCTTTCGCGTCGTACGTAGCCCACCGTGATAATCGAAGCAGGGGGGAAGGACAACAAATACAAAAAGCAGTTATAAAGAAGTTAGTTTTCAATTGAGGTGTGGGAACTCCACCAACTTATCTACAACAGCAGCAGGCATCGTCAGCATTGGGTTCGAGCCCACGACCTCCTGCACACCAGGCGAGGTGGTCAACATCTCATAGCCACCGTGATGATGAGAGAGACGCAGACTCCAAATATATAGCACCGTGATGATGATGATGAGAGAAAGAAACGCAGACTCCAAATCTACAACAGCAGCAGGCATCGTCAGGGTCAGGATCGAACCCACGACCTCCTGCACACCAGGCGAGGTAGTCAACATCTCATAGCCACCGTGATGATGATGAGGAGAGGGGATTCCTCACCACCGCTCACCGCAGCGAGCCTCGCGGGCGACGTCACTCATTTGCAACCCCCACCGAGTGCGTGACGTCATCGCATCCGACTATGACTGGATGACGTCACTCGTTTGCAGCCCCACCGCGCGCGTGACGTCATCGCGTTCGACGATGACTGGATGACGTCACTCGTTGGCAGCACCATCGCGCGCGTGGCATCATCGCGTTCGACGATGACTGGATGACGGCAATCACTTGCAGCCCCCGCGCGTGCGTGACATCATCGCGTTCGACAATGACTGGATTACGTCAATCACCTGCAACATTACCGCGTGCGTGACGTTATCGCGCCCGAAGATGGTTGGATGACGTTGCGCGCGGGAGGGGTGCGGGGCGGGGGGAGGTTTCAGCTGCAGACGGTGGTATGACGTCATGTATCGGGCCCGAAGTGCACCTGACCTGGCACGGGCGCCGTGGTGACGTCACCGTCGCTCAGGGTTCAAATCTCGCTCGCGGTTGACGGCGATTAACTGGAACCGGGCCTCTCCCCTAGGTCGACTCAGCCACAAATGAGTCCTACCTGGAGTGGCGGTGTGTAAATGTTTGCCCACTGCGGGGGGAGACAAAGGCGGCCGTGCGTGGTCGCTGTTCCACCCACCCCCCTCGTGGCGGCCTTCATCGGTGGCTGCGACTCGCTAACAGCACTTGCCCCTACAGTCTGTCACAGGCTACACGGGTGGGTGGATCTTTATCTTTGTAGCGGTGACGTCACTCGCATCCAGCACCTTCGTGACGTCATCCTACACCATCACCCACCCCCTGGCAGGCGGGCGCCCGTTTGACGTCGTGTCGTCAATTGCGCCGCGAGCGTGACGTCACCAACAGTGATGCCAGTGACGTCACCCCTCCCTCGGCACGTAACGTATTCGATCCTGTGGGTAGAGGGGTTGTGGTTAACAAGGGGTTGACGTGACGTCATGTTACCACTCCCCAGGGGGGGGGGCGTGGACGACTTGAGTGACGTCACGCACGGACGGGGCTGGGTGACGTCACGCACGGAGACAGAGAGGCGAGGTCTCCTTGTCTCTGTGTGGTGTGAAGTTGGGGGAGACAAAGGTGTCCGGGCGTGGTGCTGGATACCGACCCCCTTCATAGGTACTGCTACTCGCTACTAACAGCAGCACTTGCGACTGCAAACTGTGTGAGGCTACCTGGGGGATCTTTATCTTTGTGTGTGCGCCTGCTCCTGTGAGGAGCGGTGGTGCAGCGGTTAGCGCTACGAACCCGGCGACCCGAGTTCGATTCCTGCTAACGGCCAACACCGCAAGTGACGATTATCTGAACCGGTCCTGGTTCTCCCCTAGGTCGACTAAGCCTCAAATGTGTGCCTGGTGCTGTGTGTGTGGTAAACATCGCCACTGGGGGAGAGACAAAGGCGGCCGGGCGTGGTGCTGGCCACCCACCCTCTCGTGTGCCGTTCTGGCATTCATAGGTGCTCGCTAACAGCACTTGCCGCCAACAGTCTGGTAAGGCTACACGAGGGATATTCGTAATTTTCGACACTTCACGTGACGGCCTCAAAGTGCACCTAGCCTGGCACAGGCGCCGTGGTGACGTCACCGCCACTTTGTGGCGAATGGTGGTTGTTGTGTCTGCGCCGGTTTGCAACTGCAGGCCGGCCATGCCCACGATCCATCGTGGGTTTAACCTGTAGGCTGAGTCGCAGTGTGAGGAGCTCACAGATCCTTGAAGGATCTGGACAGGGTCCCTATCGGCGAGCTCCTCCAAGGCTGCTTTGGCCGGGTCATGTGGCCCGCATGCCCAGCCACGGCATGGATCTAGGGGGGCTAAACGGGCGCGGCACGGGCTGGAGATGTGATGGCGCTGCTGCGGTACGGGAGGATGTGAAGCTGAGTGGACTTGACGATGACTGGTACCAGCGGTGTCAAGATCGGCCTCTGTGGAGGAGGAGGAAGCTCGTGAAGGACGCTGCTACTGGGCAGTTGGAGGCAGTCGCCCTCCAGCAACAACGTAGGGCAGAGGAGCGATGCTCAAAACAACGAGCAGAGCGCTGGGCTACTAAGAGCACCAAGTTTGCACAGTAGGTGGCACAAGTGGTGCATTTGCCAGTCATCTCTGTCAGAATCAGAATCTTTATTTAGACTGCAGGAGGAATCCGATGAGCTATTAATCTCTTTTCTACAGATGTCCAGTATGGGCATGAGGAGTCAGTGATTTTCAACGGCAAAAACACGATACACACAAACACGATACGCACAAACGATAGGAGTGCAAAATAGAACAAAAGGTAAGCAAGTCCCGAAATGGAAATTAATTGTTTAAGTTCAATTTATCAAGATTGGGCAAGGCAGCAAGAATAACAACAGAACAAGTAGCCAACCGCGCTAATCGGAGGTGCGGGGGAAGGACAACAAATTAAACACAACAACAAGCAGTTGTTCTAAAGAAATTAGTTTGTCAATCTAGAATCTAGATGATGATTTAAAAGTGCAACGTAGCTCCCAATGGCTTCCTGATACCGGAGAGGAAGAGCGTTCCAGACGTCCGCCACAAGCAGCAGCATCTGAAAGCGCCACGCGACGCAGAAACGTCCACTGCCTTTGTTCTACACTTAGCAACCGGTGTCCGTGGTTTCTATCTTCACGCCTTGTTTGCGATACTTCACAGGGGTGGGGCGAGGGAGATTCATTTTCCTTCGTGTGCCTTACTCTTTGCCCCAGTGCCAGGACGGGAATGGTGAATGAGGGAGGAGAGATCAAGATCTACTGCCCGATCTGCAACTGAGTGGTGATCAGCCTGCCCGCCCTGGAGGACCACATGAAGCGGCACAGGGGCCTGACCAAGTCCGTGCTGTACCAGTGCCCCCACTGCCCATACAGCACGGACAAAGCGGCCACTCTGATCGGCCACCAGAGAAGCCACGCCGACGAGAAGCCCTACAAGTGCTGGGTGTGCGATGAAGTTTTCACGAATTCGGGAGACTTTTGCTCCCATCAGAGCGTGCACATGAAGCCCTTCGCGTGCCCCACGAGCGGGATGGCCTCCGCGTCGGGGAGCCTCCGAGCGCGCCGGCAGGCCGGCGCAGGTTCAAACGTGTCGACGCCGCCGGCCCGTCCCCCCTTCCTCAGCCACTGCACCCGCGGAATGGTAGGGGGCGTGACTGCCGCTGGGCAGGTCGTGTCGAGCCTCGGGGGCGAGGGTCCCGCGGCGACCCCCTCGGTGACCCCCTCGGCATCGCTAACATCAGAACACGGAGAGACCCTCAGCTTCGAGACGTGGCCGGGGGTGAAGATGGAATGCGACAGTGAAGAACCTTCCACCACCCTGCCGATTGTGAAGCAGGAGCGCGGAGGGATCGCCAACTCTGAGACGTGGCCAGCGGTGGAGGTAGAATGTGGGGGGGAGGATTCTTCCTTTAAGTGCTCGGTGTGCGATGAAGTTTTTGTGAATTCGAGAGACTTATGCTTCCATCAGAGCGTGCACATGAAGCAGGCGCGACGCGGGAAGGCGTGCGCCCCACCGCCAGGAGACGTCTCACCGGACGAGAGGAACCACGCGGGCGAGAGGCCCTACTGCTGCAATGTCTGTGGGGAGGACTTCACTCAGTCGCACCACCTCCTCAACCACCAGAGGATCCACACAAGCAAGAAGCCATACGTGTGCGCCGTGTGCGGCAAGACATTTGCTCACTCGGCCGTCTTCGTCGCTCACAAGCGGGTCCACACGGGCCAAAAGCCGTACAGGTGCGCCACATGTGGCAAGGCATTCAAGCAGTCGGGGACGCTCTTCAACCACGAGAAGACCCACGCGAACGAGAAGCCCTATGGGTGCGCGGCGTGCGGGAAGCGATTCGCCCAGTCAAAGGGCCTCGTCAGACACGCGAGGACCCACACGGGCGAGAGGCCTCACAGGTGCGCCACGTGCGGCAAGTCCTTTGCCCAGTCGGACACCTTGGGCATCCACAAGCGCACCCACACGGGCGAGAGGCCGTACGTGTGTGACGTGTGCGGCAGCTCGTTCACGCACGTGGGCACCCTCCACGTGCACAAGAGGACGCACGTGGGCGGGAGGCTCTTCGCATGCCCCACGCGCGGGAAGGCCTCCTCCGGGTCGGGGAGCCTCCGGGCGCAGCGGCAGGCCCGCGTGGGCTCGAGCGCGTCAACGCCGCCGGCCCATCCCCCCCTCCTCCGCCGCTGCGCCGGCGGGAGGGCCGGGCTCCACGAGGGCGTGACTGCCGCTGGGCAGGTCGTGGCGAGCCTCGGGGGCGAGGGTCCCGCGGCGACCGTCTCGGCGACCCCTTCAGCGACCCCTTGGGCATCGCTAACATCAGAACACAGAGAGACCCTCAGCTTCGAGACATGGCCGGGGGTAAAGGTGGAATGTGACGGTGAAGATCCTTCCACCACCCTGCCGATCGTGAAGCAGGAGCGCGAAGGGATCGCCAGCTCTGAGACGTGGCAAGGAGTGAAGGTAGAATGTGGGGGGGAGGATTCTTCCTTTAAGTGCTCGGTGTGCGATGAAGTTTTCGTGAATTCGAGAGACTTATGCTTCCATCAGAGCGTGCACATGAAGCAGGCGCGACGCGGGAAGGCATTCGCCCCACCGCCAGGAGACGTCTCACCAGACGAGAGGAACCACGCGGGCGAGAGGCCCTACTGCTGCAATGTCTGCGGGGAGGACTTCACTCAGTCGCACCACCTCCTCAACCACCAGAGGATCCACACAAGCAAGAAGCCGTACGCGTGCACCGTGTGCGGCAAGACGTTCGCTCACTCGGCCGTTTTCGTCGCCCACAAGCGGGTCCACACGGGCAAAAAGCCATACAGGTGCGCCACATGTGGCAAGGCATTCAAGCAGTCGGGGACGCTCTTCAACCACGAGAAGACCCACGCAGAAGAGAAGCCCTATGGGTGCACGGTGTGCGGGAAGCGATTTGCCCAGTCAAAGGGCCTCGTCATACACACGAGGACCCACACGGGCGAGAAGCCCTACAAGTGCTCCACGTGCGGCAAGTCCTTCGCCCAGTCGGGCACCCTGGGCATCCACAAGCGCACCCACACGGGCGAGAAGCCGTACGCGTGTGACGTATGCGGCAGTTCGTTCACGCATTTGGGCACCCTCCACGTGCACAAGAGGACGCACGCGGGCGGGAAGCCCTCCTCCGGGTCGGGGAGCCTCCGGGCGTGCCGGCAGGCCCACGCGGGCTCGAGCGCATCGACGCCGCCGGCCCGTCCCCCCCTCCTCCGCCGCTGCGCCCGCAGGAGTGCCGGGCTCCACGAGGGTGTGACTGCCGCTGGGCAGGTTGTGGCGAGCCTCGGGGGCGAGGGACCCGTGGCGACCCCCTCGGCGATCCCCTCAGCGACCCCCTTGGCGACCCCTTCGGCATCGCTAACATCAGAACACGGAGAGACCCTCAGCTTCGAGACGTGGCCAGAGGTGAAGGTGGAATGCGACGATGAAGATCCTTCCGCCACCCTGCCGATCGTGAAGCAGGAGCGCGGAGGGATCGCCAGCTCCAAGACGTGGACAGGGGTGAAGGTAGAATGTGGTGGGGAAGATTTTTCAGTTCCCCTCTCGATCGTGAAGCAGGAACGGGAAGAAAGCCCCGGTTGTGAGACGCGGCTGGAGTGAAGGTGCCACACGGGTGGCCGAGTCTCTGTTTTGGGAATGGATGTTGAGGTCTACGTGGGAAGAGTGAAAGAGGAGGCTCCAAGCAAGCATGTCGAGTGAGAGTGAGTCCTCGAATGAGACCTTTGTTAATCTGGTGGCTCTGGTGGAGGATGTGGGCTAAGCAGCCTGGTGGAGTGGAGATTAAACACTCGAGAAGTTGTATATATTCCTTTTCCAAAAACATATTAACAGTGATATTGCCTATTTTTAATGTAATAGATTTTCTTATAAAAATGGATTCAGCGCGTTCCAAAGAAATGCAGTGATGCATACCTGCGAACTCCCTCGAAACAAAAGGCCAAAAGGAACCACACTTAGGGGCAATTAAGAGCATCTGTGTCCACAGGCCATGAGATGACCGCTGGAAGAAGGGGAAAGGGGTCGGGCCTTGATGTAACTTAGGAAATTACTTCAAGAAATTAGAACAGACAGACACACACGTACACCAGACAAACGGTCACAATCAAATGGACAGTTGTTCCGTCGTGAAAGGAAACCGAACAATCACAGGCCGAGGAGCGAAATGAAAGGAATTGCGGTCCTTTGTGAGAAGACGAGCCGAGGCGAAACATTTCGTAAATAACAAAGAAGCCGAACCATCCAAATCAGTCTTGCAACGGCAAGCTCCAGGGTATGGTCCTCGATCATCCATGGGTGTCGAGTCTTGCAGAGAGGGGCAATGTGTTGCTAAGTATTGAGTTCGACGCTAACAGACGGAGAATCGCTGAAAGTTTTATTCTACATTTATCCTTGTTTTTAGTCGCTTGCAGAGTCAAGGACTGCGATAAGTTGTATTGTACTAAGCTATAAGAGTTGTGAGAAGCTAAGAGGTGTGGAAATACATTTTATGATTAGGAGCAGCGGACGAGCAGCTCACAGCAGGATTCCTCCTGGGGGAAGGGTGGAGGGCGCAAAGGATGCTCGCGCGAAGCAAGCTGCCGAGACAAGAAGGAGCGGCGAGGCCACAGGCATTCCAACTGCTAATCGACCTGGGCGCGCAGTTAATCCGCGGACGTGCTTAATCGGAAGCCCCGAGCACACTCCAGCAAAGGTCGAGTTCAAGGATCAACAGTGTCTGGAGCCAAGGGGGTGACGCGCTGCCACCCAGCGGAGGAGCTGCGAACGCTATCTTGCGACGGGACCATCGCGCACATCAACGCAGTAGAAGCCGGACCCATCATTTCTGCCAGCACGGGCACTGCCGCCAGCATGAGCAGCGTATCGACTCAGCGACCACCCCAGCGGTGGAGAGAGACTGACGGCGCAGCCGAGAGCGCCGTGTGTTCGAGACACACACATGCCGATCCAGCGCCCCGGCTGGGGACCTGAGGTATTTTCGGTACAAGGAACGCTGCACTACGAAGTTCACCTTTGACCTCAGCAGGACAGTTAGCAGGAATAGTACGTGGACAACTCAAACCATACTGCCCGCTATAATTATTGGACCTCGTGGTGACTGCGGTCCAACACACACATACAACGCGCATATCGGTATGAATAAGATTGTTCCAAGAAGTTTTGTTGAGAAAAGGGTTGCCATCCCCAGGTGGTGTGTTAACTATTTGCTAGTCGTGAAAAGCATTGTTCTGTCCCTTGAACCGCATGAATACGGTCGTTTAGAAGTATTTTGGTCATTATGAGAATAGGTTTTCCCCTTTTTCTAGCAACAAAACAGGTGTTAAGATGTTTAAACACCAAACTGAAACCTTTTACAAGGAATCATGTCATGCAAACAGAAAACACTCTCATAATATATGCATGAATACGGTCATTTCGAAGTGTTTTAGTCATTAGTTTTCTTTTATCACGTAATATTACCAATGAACTCATTGATAACACACTAAACATTTATAAGCATCTATGTTACGAATCTACACACTTGAATACTATTGTTTTGAGATATTTTAATCACAGAATTTTGCCCGCGAATTCATTGATGTCCCATTAGTCAATTGATAAGCATCTGTTAGCCAAACACACACACTCGCATGTACACGATTGTTTCAGGTTATTTCTTTAATTGCATACTCTTACAAATGAATTCATTGGTGTCCACTTTTGCCATTGGGAACATGTTTCTTTCGCGCGGTTCTGTATGAATACTGTCATTTTTAAGGACTTGTCCTATCGTCGTGTATTGTCGCGCTACTATGAAGAGTTAACCTATTGTTTTATTGCTCAGTCAAACAGAAGCGACCTGGCCATCACAAATGATACCTCAACGAAGTGGCCTATCATCACGTGGAACAATTATATCAGCAGCCAAATACTCTCTAAACGCCTGGTGATGTTGATTCTGAATGTCGGGGGGGGAGGGGGGGTGGAAACCGAAGGACCTGGGGAAAAATCCACGCGAACCACGGGGAGAGAGATACGTGCAAATTCCAAATATACAACAGCCCGTGTCAGAGCTGGGATTGAACCCATGACCTCCTGTATACCAGACGAGGTAGTTAACATCTCGCCACCATGTCACCCAAAGGCGGAGAAGGCACCAAACCAAATTTTGAAACAACACCTTTTTGGGACCTTTGCCGATCTGGAGGTGTGGGCGACGCAACAGGCATGGATGGATAACGTGAAACGCACTTTAAACTTTGGTAAACACTCTAGAGCGGTCGTTATTAACCTTCACTGCAGCATTGCACCCCGTTGGTTCTCAATGGTTAAGAAAAAACATATGTTAATAAATATGCAGGGCTTGATGGAACAAAGTTGTTTACTAACTTGCCCGTGTTTAATTTGTGATTTTGATGATTTACCGTCTAAAAAAAAACCTGGCCAACAAAGGGAATCTCGCACCCTCAGGTGGTGCGTGCACCCCAGTTTAAGAACCACTGCTCTCATGGGATTTGACAGGGGAATAGGTGAGTGGGTGAATGAGTGTTAAGTCTGTAGACAGTGTTGAGTCTATGGGTAGTGTTGAGTCTATGTTTCGATGATTTGCCCTTCTAAAAAAGATTCTGCCATGTCTCGCTACCCCCAGAAAAGGGCATCTCGCACCCAGGTGTGCACCGCAGGTTAAGAAAAAGAACCACTGGTCTAGACTCATTAGAACTTACACCAACCAATTGAGTCAATTATGGTAGCGTATGTGTATTCGACGAGTAACCGGTGGTGCACCTTGGGGGGGATTCACATCACGCACTTCTGGGGAAGGGAAACAACAACAAACACTAAATAAGTTCTCAGAAGCTCACGGCAAAGCCAGTTGAGATTGCAGCTTGTCCAGCGGAGCAGATTTGCTGCCACTTAATTTTTCTCGGATGACTCTGTTGGTAATTCACGAACGGCGCGGTCTCGCGGGCGGGAGGAATGCATTGTGGCCACGTTCGGTCGTGCTCGACAATCGATAGAATGTCCTACTCCACGCAAGACGCCCGTCCCCCCTTACTTCACACTCAATGGGGAGACGGACGAATCTCGACCTCCGCTTTTTGGTTTCACGCCCGCACGCGTCTCACAGCCGGCGCCTTCCTCGGTTTGCTGCTTCACGAGCGACTGGGTGAGAGGCCAGGATCTTCGCCGCAGGGTTCCACCTTCACGCCCGGCCACAGCTCGCAGCCTGAGCTCCCGGTTTCTCGCAACAGGGGGAAGAGGCGCATGCACAAACGTCCGTGACATGTCGGGTTTTCACCGAGTCACCCCTCTGCCCACCACCTTCACGAGCTCCATCTGACCCCGTCCTCCGTTTGTAACATTGCACGGTTCGTAAGTCGTGTACGGCGCCATATTTCAATGCCCGCATGGTCGGTGTTGTGAAACGTGTTACGGTTCAACGCAACAGAAAGATTAGTGCAGCGTTAACACCTCGTAAATTAAGAGGAAACGTACATTTGCATGTAATACTGAACTGTAACAAATACGATCAAGTAAATTGTTTTGGCTGTCTGTCTCTCTGTGTCCATGCCTGCCATGTAACGCTTTTTAACTGACAAACTATTGGGTTTACGTTTCAAGAAAGTACACAAATACAACAAACTAAGCCACCGGATGAACACTTGCTATTTGTTTTTGACCTTGGTCCAATCTAAACTAAAAATATCACACTTCATACAACGCATGCTAATCATCATAACTTTGAGCCGCGTGTCAGAGCACCCATTTATAGAGTCGCCTATCTAGCCAGCACAGGGGGTCATAAAAGTCATGTAAACTCATCAGCGTTGACTGATGTTCATCTTTGGTGTGGGCATGAGTCACCACCACCATGTCTTGCCTCCCATTGATGAAGAAGCAAAGCCCACAGTAGCCTGGGGTTCACAGCTTCCCACCTCACCGCCATGCCCCAATGCCCCCATCATTCTAAGAGCCACTCTCTTGTTATTTTGTCCACCTCAAGTGCTTGGAGGTACAACCTGGCCACTGATGTCACTGACGTCGTGTCGTCAATCGCGCCTGTGTGTGCGTTACGTCATGTTACCACCGCCCGGGGGGAGGGGCCTGTGGACGCCGGGAGTGACGTCAAGGACTGGGTTGGGTGACGTCACGCACAGATACAGAGAGTCCAGGCCTCCGTGTCTCTGCGTGGTTGTGCGTCTTGTGTAGCGGTGTAAAGTTCAACATCGCCACTGGGGGAAAGACAAAGGCGGCCGGGCGTGGTGTTGGCCGCC
>CM025672.2:1446828-1478779 GCA_014621495.2 Entosphenus tridentatus | reverse complement strand
TCATCTGGTCCAACACCAATGGAGACTAGGCTCTAAGAAAAGCTGTCTCGGGTGTGGACCAATCAACTTCAAGGACAGTGCATATCATTATCAGAGTTTATTTTTGTTTGCATTTTGACTGCTTGTGTTGTGGTTATTGCAAACATGATCCCTTGTATAAAGGTGTCAGTTTTTGTACCAGTTGAAAGGGTAAAAACCTATTACTACTAAGTTCAACGTATGTACATTGAATATCACACGAGATTTCGAGAGACGGGGATGGCTCGGACACATTCTCAGAATGGACCAGGGGGGACCCATATACCAAAAATTTCCCCTAAGATGGGACACCTCCAGGCAAAAGGAAACCCGGGAGACCGAGACCACCTGGCCCGAGACGGTGAAGGACGAGCTTGGGGGGCGAGGCTCATGACACGTTGCCAAGGACAGGAAGAAATTGAGGGAACTCAATGCGGTCTTGCGTCCCACAGGGGATGAAGAGGGTTCACTTAACTATGTCCACTCGGGCAATTTCTGGGCAATTGTTGCCGACGATTGTCACCGGTGACGGGTTAAACCAATCGGATCGAAAGTCGTCATCCTCGGTTGCTGCCCACCGGTGGGCAGCTTCAATCAGAATTGCTCAGATTTTTTGCCAACGAGACGTTTTTTTTATTACGTTTGCAGTCTAACGGAAAAGTCTTCAACAACCACTGTCCTGAATTTGACAATGTGGTCATTTTACGTTGCGTCATTCACACCAATAGGACCCCCATAGCACCGTGCATTAATTACGCATGAGGGCAAAATCCCAGCATGCAGCTACTACAACATCGAGCAAGCGAGAACCCTGACGAAGCAAGCAACAGACATCTAAAAACAAATTAAGAAATGGCACCAAAACAACAACAAAAAGCACAAACATCGCAACAGAGACATGGGTCGTCCGTGAGGTCTCGGCGACATTAGTCGCCAACTTCCAAACGAAGCCAAGAACCTTCACAGGGAGGGAAGGGGTGGGGGCATTAGTGGATTGGCCAAAAAGTTCACAGCAAAGGTTTTTTTATATGTTGTGTTAGATGGCATGAATATAAATGTGTTTACTCAGCACCGTCACCACCACCCGACACAGCCTATATATTATTATTTGATGTTTTATTTTGCCGGGTAAGGCCCCACTACTGAGCTATGTTAGTAGCTCCTTTTAAGACGCGACCTGGCAATCACAAATGACAGCAGTTCAACCGAGTAGTGGCTTATCATGCGGAAATGTATAGCAGTCAAAAACTCGTAACTAGTGGTTCATCTTAACCCGGGGTGCACGCACATCCTGGGGGAGTGGGATGCCCTTTCTGGCTGTGCGAGACATGGGCAGATTTTTTTAGGTGTAAATCATCGAAACGCAAATTAAGCGCGGGCATATAAGTACACAACTGACTTTGTTTAATCAAACCTATGTATTTATAGACATTTTTTTTACGATTGGAGAACCAAAGGGGTGCAAGGCGGCAGTAAAGGTTAAGAACCACTGCTCTCAACGCGTGATGTTGATTCTAAATGTGGAGGGAAAAACCGGAGGAACCGGAGAAAAATCCACGCGACCACCACAGGGAGAACATGCAAACTCAAATTACACAGCCATCAGGGTCGGTATCCAAATCACGACCTCCTGTATACCCGGCGAGGGAGGTAACATTTCATCACAGTGGCACCCGAGCAAGGTTTGTCACGTAAAAAAAAACGTGCCAATTTTAGTACCCGAATTGTAAATGTTGTGGCTCTACTCTCCAACACACAACCGGTTAGTGAAGTAGTTAACTTAATTGGACAAGTTTGGTTTTCATGACAAACCTTACTCATTGGCTGTCGGCTGGCGGCGGGTTTAAGGACACATTTATATTTACGCATTCTAACCCCGAAAACCCCTTTATTATGCAATATTGGTCGCAAAAGCCCTACTGCTTACTGCTGCAGTTGAGCCCCTCTTAATGAGCACCCCTGTTAACGACTGATCGCTTAACGACGGGCCTCCATAGAGCCCAAACGTGTAGTATATAGTGGAGTGTATAGCAGTGTAGTGTATAGTGTAGTGCCTCCATAGAGCCCAACGTGTAGTGTATAGTAGTGTAGTGTATAGTAGTGTAGTGTATAGTGTAGTGTAGTGCCTCCATAGAGCCCAATGTGTTCGCTTACAGACCATTCCCTTGTTAACGACGGGCTGTTGTAGGTATAATAAATATTAATGCATCGAATAACGGCGTTCCTTTTAATATTATGCGTTTATAATGTTAGTATCTTTACGTATTAATATCCATTGTTGAAATATTATAAAGTACGTTTTTTTGGGTGAAAAAGGGGTAACTTTCGATGCTCGCGGAACAAATTGAGCCTTTAACGTGCATTTCCTATACTCACTTAATGACCAAATCACTTAACCGACTGGTCTCGTGGCACCAATTACTATCGTTCAGGAGGTATTTCTACTGTGTTGCTACGACATGTTAAACTAGGCCAAAAAGTTACGACTAATTTACACCGAAAGTGATGACCTATTTTTCAGCATATGCCTGGATGAAGAAAAGAGGGCCTTTAGTTTAGATTTCAATCGTAATAGTGAAGATGATGATGGTGGCATCATCATGGAGTTGATGTTGGACGTGGAGTGAAGGGGTTTGGGGGGGAGGAGGAGGGTATTCCGGACTGCGGGTGGGGGGGGGTGCATAAGAAATCTCGTCCACCAATGGTTTTAAGCTTTTTAGTTTTTCCAATCCGCGTCGTTTACACCCATTCCTTTTTCTTTTTGGTTCGTTCCAATTAAGACTTTGCATTCTTGTCCGGAGATAACCCCTCTCCGTGCCATTGTTTCCGTCCATCTTCATTTACTTGCGCCCGTAGCACCGCACCGCGCCTCCGATCAATGGCGCGGTTGGCGGTCACGGACGGCGCGCAAAGAAGTTAAAACGTCGCGTACGTCGCGAGACTTTCCGGTTGTGTCAACCTTCCTTTCTTAAGGAGTCCCCCACAAGGTTTCTACCACGTAACCAACAACTCCACGCTCGGGTTCTCGACAAGTCCGGCTCGTTCGTCTCGTTGGTAACAATTCTTCTCTTCCCCGACCTGTTGACTTTCCGGTGGCTCTAAATCTTTGAGTATCTTGCCATGTATTTACAAGGTAAAATATTTTTCATCTTCCTCCTCTTCTATCCTTTGGTAGCGTCTCTGCATCGATGAACCACAACTCCCCCTTCTCTTCTCTCTTCTACGGCAAAGCCCCAAATCCCTACCCACCACTACAAAACTCAAGGTCGTCCAAAATGCCACTGGCCAGACTTCAGACTGGCGCGTGAAAAACAGGGTCGCGTCCTCGACAATTTTCCCAAATCGAACTTATTTTGCAGCACCGTACGTAGCCAACCACACTCATTGGAGGTTCGAGAAGGGGGGCGGGGACAAGAAACTAAACACAACAGGCAGCAGTTCTAAAGAAACGAGTCCAAGTGGCTTCCTCATATCGGAAGGAAGAGAGAGTTCCAGATGGCCGCAGAAGCAGCAGCATCTGCAAGCGGCTCGCGGTGATGATGCGGTGACCACCGTCTTTGTTCGACGGTTCGCCAGAAGCCACCGCCGCTGGTGCTGCGAGGATAATGACTGGAGAATTTACGTGATGATGGTTCATGCTCCTCGACAAACTCTGCCGCCGTCACTTGCACCCAGGGCAGAACCTTCGGCCTACGTGCACCCCAGCTGCGCCTCACCGCCGGGGCCCTCTTCAGGTTCCTGCTTCACATTCAACGGGGAGATGGACGAAGCTTGACCTCCGCTTTCCAGCGTCACGCCCGCGACCGTCTCACAGCCGACGCCTTCCTCGGCTTCCTGCTTCACGAGCGACCACGAGAGTCCAGGATCTTCGCCGCAGGGTTCCACCTTCACGCCCGGCCACAGCTCGCAGCCAGAGCTCCCCTCCCACTCCTGCTTGACGACCACCGAGGAAACGGAAGCGTCTTCGGCTCCGCTTTCCACTTTAACCGCCGGGCGCGCCTTGACGCTGACGTCTTCTCGACGTCCCTCTTCTTCCTCTTTTTCTTCCCCCTCGAGTGCTGAAGGGGTCGCCGCCGGGCTCTCGTCTTCGAGCATCACCTCGATCTCCCCGGGACGACTCGCCCCTCGGTCCCGCCGGTTCGGCTCCTCCGAGCCAGCGAGTGTCGTCCCCTGCTCGCACGGCGGCGGTGCGGCGCCGGAGTCGTCGTTGCAACCTTGGCCGCGGCGGGAGTGGCGGCCGCGCCTCTCCCTGGCGTGAACCCTCTGGTGGACGAGGAGGGCCCCCGACTGTTTGAACGCCTTCCCGCACACGGCGCACGTGTACGGCCTCTCCCTCGTGTGCACCCTCTTGTGCACGCGGAGGGCGCCAGACTCTGCGAAGGCCTTCCCGCATGCGCCGCACTCGTACGGCCGCTCCCGCGTGTGGATCCTCTGGTGGACGAGGAGGGAGCCCGACTGCGTGAACGCCTTGCCGCACACGTCGCACCCGTAGGGCCTCTCGCCCGCGTGGATCCGGGCATGCGTGCGCAGGGCCCCCGAGTCCGCGAACGCCCTGGCGCACACCGTGCACTTGTAGGGCCTCTCGCCCGTGTGTGTCCGCTCGTGTATGCGCAGGGCGCCCGACTCGGCGAAGGCCTTGCCGCACGTTGTGCACACGTACGGCCTCTCGCCCGTATGGGTCCGCTCGTGGACGAGGAGGGAGCCTGACTGAGCGAACGCCTTCTTGCAGACGGCGCACGCATACGGCCTCTCGCCCGTGTGCGTACGCTTGTGAATGTGGAAGCCGCCCGGGTGCGTGAACGTCTTGCCGCACACGTCGCACCTGTACGGCTTCTCGCCCGTGTGGATCCTCGTGTGCGTCGACAGGGTGCCCGGGTGGGCGAAGGCCTTGCCGCAGGTGGCGCACCGGAAGGGCTTCTCGCCCGTGTGGGTCCTGTGGTGGCTGCGCAGGTGCTCCGCCCGCGTGAAGTCCATGCCGCAGACGCTGCACCGGTAGGGCTTCTCGCCCATGTGGAACCTCTGGTGCGAGAGGAGAGCCTCCGGGCGGGCGAATGCCTTGCCGCACACGTCGCACTTGTGGGCCTCCCCGCCGCCGTGCGCTGCCTCCTGGTGGGCGCGCAGATCCGCCGACCTCACGAACGCCTCCCCGCACGCCCGGCACTCAAACGGTTTCTCGCCGACGTGCGTCCTCTGGTGACCGATCAGCGCGACTGGCTTGTCTGTCTCGTACGGGCACAGGGGGCACCGGTACAGCACGGGCGCCGTGCGGCCCCTGTGGCGCTTCATGTGGTCGTCGAGGGCGGGTGAGCTGACCACCACCCAGTTGCAGACCGGGCAGCAGATCCTCGTCCCTCCTCCTTCTCCTTGCTCGCTCATATCGTCTGCCTCGGCGGTGCTGGGGGGGGGGCAGGGAGTGGGAGCACAACAACAAAAAGGGGGGGGTAAAGAATCTGTGCCTCCGTCCTCCCGCGTTCACCGCCGAATCTCGGAGCGCACGAGCTGGCCTCGGCATTTTAATTTTATTTAGAGAGGTGCAGTAGCGACGGCAGCGCCATTGTTTTTTTACGAAGACGTTGCTCGCCTGCCAGAGGAGCGTAGCGACACGACCGCCGCTCACTCTACGGTAGCTGGGAGCCGTGCCCCATCAGATCTGTCAAGAGACGCCACGAGGCGTACCCATCAGACATTCATTGGCTGCGACAATTTCAGCTTGGGAGAAAATTTAGTCCCTTACCCGGTGTTGTTTTTTCTTTTTTAAATTCACAAAAAATGTTTTGCTTTTAACAGCTTTAGAATCTACCTGCCGACGGACCACTTCGTCTCCTTCATCCACAGTGCCCTATAGACCTCCCGAGGCGCGCGCTCCTCTCCGCCAGCGGGTCGATTTCCGCAAACGAAAGACGGCCGCCTGGAACATCGCGAAGCACTCGGACAGCGCCCGCGTCGTCATCCGGCACCTTGGCGGCGACGTCGTCACTTCTTCCTCTCCTTCCTCTTCCTCCTCGTCATCCTCCTCCACCGACGGCTCCTCCTCCGAGTCTCCGTGCGGCTCGATCAGTTCCTCGCGCTCCGCCTCGGTGAGCTCGCGTGCGTGTGACTCCAGCAGGCGCTCCACGTCGCGCGCCTCCACGTCGGCGAAGCCCTTGCCGCCGACGCTCCGCGCCAGCCCCACGATCTTCCTCACCTCATCGGCGACGCCCGTGCAGACGATGCCGTCGAGGCGAGCGCGGAACGCGTCGGCGTCGGCGCGGTCCACCGACGGAGACTCGCCGTCGAGGACGACGTTCCGGAGGCCGAACCGCCTCTTGAAGTTTTTGAACCAGCCGCGGCTGGCGCCGAACCTTCTGGCGGCGGCAGTGGCCTTGGCGGCCGCGGCGGCTTCTTCGCCGCCTTGTCGACCCCAGCCGCGTCCCAGGTCGTCGTTGAGGTGCCGGGCTTTCTCGCGGACGGCACCGGCGCTCAGCGCCACCGCCCGCCGCCGCATCTCGTCCTCGATCCACACCCCGAGCGCCGCCTCGATGCGCTCCACGAGGGGGTCACGACGGGTGACGCGCGACACCTTAGCGCTGACGGGGGCGCTGGCCCGCACGCTCGCCCTGCTGCGCCCCTCCGACTTGCGGATCGAGCGCACGGTCGACTCGTTGACCCCGTAGCGGCGGCCCACAGACGCGGCGCTCTCGCCGAGGGCCATGCAGGCCAGGAGCTGCACCTTCTGCAGGAGGGTCATGACTCTGCGGGCCCTCTTCTTTGGGGGGTGGGGGTGGTGGGGGTGGTGGGGGTCGCCGTCGTCACCGACGACATCACGCCGACTCAACTTACGCTTGGGTGCCATAGTTGCTCACGCACTCACCCACCCACCTCACCTTTCAAGGGGGGGGGGTATTAATAAGCAGTACGCACGGATGTGATTAATCGACGGTTTCATCGACTAACGGCGACGGTGGTGGTTGTTGGTGATACGGAAGAAGAAGAAATAATCCCCACCCCTCCTCCGTGGAGTGAGACAAATCTCGGGGCGGGGGTGCAAAATGGCGACCAAGCGAGTGTGTTCATGCGCAGTCACGGAGCTACTTTCCTCAGCGCCCCCCACCCACCCCTCCCCACTTACCCCGCCCCTCCCCACCCACCCACCCCGCTAACCGCTGCGCCACCGCTCCCCAGCGCTGTTACTCGAAACTCACCTTCTGCTCTGCTGCTGCCGGAGTCGAGTTCACGGCCTTCGAGACACAGAGACAGATAGACACACAGACAGATAGACACACAGAAATACAGATTATATACACAGACAGACACACAGAGACAGACACGCAGAGATAGACACAGAGCCCGCAACACAAATACGCAGGCACGCAGAGACAAACTCAAGAGGCAGACAGACACGGAGATAAATTGACACGGAGACGCAGAGGTCTCAGACACACGGAGACAGAGACACACAGACAGAGAGAGAGACACACAGACACAGAGAGATACACACAGACAGAGAGAGACACACAGAGAGAGAGACAGAGAGGGAGACACACAGACACAGAGAGACACACACAGACAGAGAGACACACAGACACAGAGAGACACACAGAGAGAGACACACAGAGAGAGACAGACAGAGAGAGAGACAGACACAGAGAGAGACACACACACAGACACAGAGAGAGACAGAGAGAGAGACACACAGACACAGAGAGAGACAGACACAGAGAGAGAGACACACAGACAAGAGGGAGACTCACATCGACACGAGATAAACAGAGAATTGGCAGCCGGGAGGGGGGGTAAGTCGTGACGTCACTTCCTGCGCGACTCCAAAACCCGGACGCGACGTCAAGCACTAGCTAACGCCGCTGATGAAGGGGGGGCGGGGGTGAAAATTGAAAAGTGACGTCATGTCACCAGCATCCTGCGCGCGCGACGTGCGAATGACGTCACGTCGCCCCGCATCCCCGGGGGCCCCGCGCGGAGTGTGACGTCACGTTAACACACCTCCCTCCACCCCCCCACCTCGATTCTTTTACGTCATCGTTCGAAGTCCGACGCCGCGGGAACAGAGGGTGAGAAGGGGTCCCGGGGGGGACATCGTGTTAAGGTAAGCGTCGTCACTGAGGAGAGATAAAGGCGGTCGGGCGTGGGTGGTGCTGGCCACCCACCCCCTCGTGTATTGTTCTGGCCTTCATAGGTGCTCGCTAACAGCACTTGCCCCTACAGCCTGTCAAGGCTACACGGGGGATATTTGTCTTTGTAGTAGTAGCAGTGAGTCGTTAAGCGTCGTCACTGGGGAGAGACAAAGGCGGCCGGGCGCGCGCCGGGGCCTTCGTAAAAGCACTTGCCCCGACATTCAGGCGAGACTATACCGGGTGTGGTGTGTGGGTGGGCACCTTTGTCTTTGTGTGAGTTGGGGAGCGGTGGCGGTGGTGGTGTGGTAAGCGTCGTCACTGGGGCGAGACAAAGGTGGCCGGGCGGGGGTGGTGCCGGCCACTCTACTCCACCCCCCACCCCCCCCTCTGTGTGGCGGCCTTCATAGGCTCTGCTCGCTACGAACAGCACTTGCCCCCAAGAATATGTCGTAGGCTACACGGGGAGCTTTGTACTAAACATCAGCACAGGGAAGGGGGGTTGGGGAGACAAAGGCGGCCGGGCGTGGGTGGTGCTGGCCACCCACCCCCCTCTGTGTGGTGGCCTTCATAGGCGCTGCTGCTGCTGCTCGCTACTTACAGCACTTGCCCCACCAGTCTGTTGCAGGCTACACGGGGGATCTTTGTCTTTGTGCCTGGGAGCTGTCGCGAATTGGTTAACTCCACTATCCAGCCACTCAACTACCCACACACTACACTACCCACACACTCCACTACCCACACACTCCACTACCCAGCCACACACTCAACTACCCAGCCACTCAACTACCCACACACTCCACTACCCAGCCACTCAACTACCCACACACTCCACTACCCAGCCACACACTCCACTACCCAGCCACACATTCCACTACCCAGCCACTCAACTACCCACACGCTCCACTACCCAGCCACACGCTCCACAACCCAGAAACCTTGAGATCCGGGACAAGCAGGACCTTACTAACCTCCATAATCCAGGTTTTTTTGGGGTTCGCGTAAATATATCAATGTTGTGTCGTTAAACCCGCCACTACCCGACACAGCCAAATTAGTAAGGTTTGTCATGTAAACAGAACGTGGCCAACTCGTTACTAGTACAGCACTAGTGTGTAGTGTATAGTGTAGTGCATAGTGTAGTAGTGTATAGTGTAGTGTATAGTGTAGTATACTAGTACAGCACTAGTGTGTAGTGTCGTGTATAGTGTATAGTAGTATGTAGTGTAGTAATGTAGTGTATAGTGTAGTGTATAGTAGTGTATCGTGTAGTATACTAGTACAGCACACCGGTTGTGTGTTGGAGAGCCAAGCCACAACATTTACAATCTGAGCACGATGTTTGGCCAGTAATTACGACTGGTTTCATCAGGCGACAGCCAGATTTGTACAGTCTTGTTGCAGTTGTTTTTCCTTAAATGGAGGGGGGGAACGAAACGAAACAGGAGGACTTCACAAATCTGGGGGCTTCCGAGGCACTTTATAAATCTTCATATCTCAACTAAAAACCTGTTTTAAAATGTCTCTCTCTCTTTGGTTATTTTCAAGCTGTCTTTCCCTCCCATGGTTGATGTTAACTCTTTCTGCCTTTTCGCGCACAGCTCCCCGACAATAATTGCTTAAGGGTGCCTTAGAAATATACATTATTATTAATCTCCGTGTGTATCTCTCTTTCTGTCTCTCTGTGTATGTCTGTATATCTCTATCTGTGTGCCTGCCTGTGTATCTCTGTCTATCTGTCTATATCCGTGTCTGTCTCTGTGTGTATCTCTGGCTATCTGCGTGTCTATCTCTGTGTGCTCCAGTGACGAGCAAAGGAAAATGAGTGAAGAAGAAGGAGAGGAAGTGAAGCGGATCTGCTGCCCTGTCTGCAACTGGGTGGTGGTCAGCCTGCCCGCCCTGGAGGACCACATGAAGCGGCACGCGGGCCGCACTGAACCCGTCGTGTACCAGTGCCCCCACTGCCCGTACAGCACGGACAATCTCAACGTCCTGATCGCCCACCAGGCGACGCACGACGCGGGGGAGTCCCACAAGTGCGCCGAGTGCGGCAAGGTGTTCGTCGACGCGGATGTCTTCCGCGAGCACCGGGCGATGCACGACGAGGAGAAGCCGCACAAGTGCGACGCGTGCGGAGAGGCGTTCGCCCAGCCGGAGAGCCTTCTCGCGCACCAGAGGTGTCACGCGCGGGAGGCCCACTATCAGTGCACCGATTGCGGGATGGAGTTCACCCGGTCGGATTGCCTCCGCAGCCACCAGAGGACCCACACGGGCGAGAAGCCCTACCGGTGCGACGAGTGCGGCGTGACGTTCGCCTGGTCCGCGAGCCTCCTGTCGCACAAGAGGATCCACACCGGGGAGAAGCTCTACCACTGCACCGTCTGCGGCATGGAGTTTTCCCGCTCGGACTACCTTCGCAGCCACCAGCGGACACACACGGGCGAGAAGCCGTACAAGTGCGCCGAGTGTGGCGACGCGTTCTCGCAGTCGGGCGCCCTCCTCGCGCACAAGAGGATCCACACAGGCGAGAAGCCGTACGCGTGCGTCGAGTGCGGCAAGGCGTTCGCGCGCTCGGGAGCCCTCCTCACACACACAAGGACCCACATGGAGGAGAAGCCGTACAAGTGCACCGTGTGTGAAAAGTCGTTCACCCGCTCGCAGTACCTTCGGAACCACCAGAGGACGCACACGGGCGAGAGGCCGTACGTGTGCGCCGTGTGCGGAAAGGATTTCAAAGAGCCAGTGACCCTGCGCAAGCACCACAGGATCCACACAGGCGAGAAGCCGTACGCGTGCGCCGTGTGCGGGGACGCGTTCGCGTGGGCAGGAGCCCTTCGCACGCACAAGATGGTGCACACGGGCGAGAAGCCGTACGTGTGCGCCGTGTGCGGCAAGGCGTTCCAGCGGTCGGGAGCCCTCAATACGCACAGGAGGAGCCACGCGAAGGAAAAGCCATGAAAGTGAAGCACGCGTGTGGACGTACGCCCAGGTCACGGTGCTTGTCAAGTACCCGATGGCATCCAGACCGGGTTCCGTTACGCTGAAACGGAAATCTTAAATTCTAAATTTAACCCAATAAAACGTGCGCACTTCTGAATGCGTTCAACTCGCGTTCACCCGCCAAGATTGATGTTAATCACGGACATGTAAGAAAAAGGCAACTTGAGGAAAAGGGTGAAAAAGCCAAGGGGAATACTGAGATGTCAAAAAGAGAGACATCTCCGGGGTGAAGAGGAGGATGAGCAAAAGACGAACCGCAGACCTCCGGACAAAGAGCACGGTCGGCGATGAGAGCGCACCACACTCACTGAAGCCGTAGCAGGTGTGGGTGAGCCGGGTGCCACGGTGGCGAGATGTTAACTACCTCGCCTGGTGTACAGGAGGTCGTGGGTTCGATCCCAACCCTAACGCCTGCTGTATATTTGGAGTTTGTGTGTTCTCCCCGTGGTTCCGTGGATTTTTTTTTTTCCCCTCCACGTTTAGAAAGACGCGTTTAAGAGTCTTTGACTGCCACTATAAATTGACACTTGATGAGCCACTTCGTTGGGCTGTCATTTGTGGTCAGGTAGCTTCTGAAAGACAGCGGGTACAGCTCAGTGGGCCTTACCTGGTAAAATAAAAATAAGTTTTAGTATTTTTGTTGAATGGATGTTAGGCAAACCAGGCGTGAGGTCGCTCCTTGAACAGGATGGGGAGAATTGACCCGACGGTCGAGGCCAGAACCCTGGGGCCGTGCCATTTGGTACTCCGTGGGGTCGAGTCCTGCTGGTCTCGGTACTTAATTCCTCGTCCCATGCAGGGCCATCCCCCATTGTTCACAGCTCCCTATCATCTTCATCACCGCATCATCACGCGGCGCTTTCAGATGCGCTTCTGCGGCCGTCTGGAACGTTTCTTCCGATATTAGGAAGCCACTGGAGCTATGCACTTTTAAATCATCTAGATTGACGCACTAATTTCTTTAGAACTGATGTTTGTCTTTAGTTTGTTGCCCTTCCCTCGCACATCCGATGAACACGGTCGGCTACGCATGGCGCGAAAGAAGTTCAACATACAGGACATGCATCATCATCATCGTGAAATCTCGCCCTCCCTTCTAACCGCCACTCACACGGTTAACCAGTTCCGTGACGTCCTGTAACGTGTAAAGCATGCGCCGATACTTAGCGTTAGCATCGCGACCGATGTGACCGCGGATTGCAACACAGATCTCTACCGCCGCAGCCTGGCAGCTTATTTGGCCCTCGCTGCTGAAATAAATCAAATCCATCGATAACTCCGGTGGTTTCCTACAGCATTGGAATACGTTGGCCACATAAACACCCAGATTGTTCGGACGTTATAACACGCCTCCTCCTTCGCTGTGGTCATTCAAAGCGAAGGAGGAGAGGCGGGATCCACTGATTTAGATTCCGGCCACAGAACCACCCGTTGTCGGAATTGAAAAAACTGCCTACAGTCATCAAAGCATCAAAATGATGAGACGGCACAACGTAGGATCTAAATCATCATCATCTTAAATAAATAAATCAGCCCCTGGGCCAAGGTTATGGTTAAGATTATGGCCCATTGGCCAACACAGCCTGCTGTATGTGTCTGTGGGGAGCGGTGGTGCAACGGTGAGCGCGCCGTGTTGCGTAGCCTGGCGACCCGAGTTTGATTCCCGCTCACGGCCAACACCACTGACGATTATCTAAAACGGTCCTGGGACTTCCCCTAGGTTGACTCAGCCTCAAAACGAGTACCTGATGCGGCGTGTAACCCACCCTCTCGTGTGCCGTGCCGGCCTTCTTAGGTGCTCGCTAACAGCACTTGCCCCAACAGTCTGTTAAGGCTATATTGGGGATCTTTGTGTAGTAAGTAAGCCTGAGCATTTCTTATCGTGCACTCTTATGAGTCTAGTCCGTCATGAACGTGCACTAATCAGACGAAGTAAGCTCTTTGGAACGACGCCGTTTTAAGTCTCTTGCAAAAATGTACTCAGGCTCAGGGATGGATCTTGAACGTGAGCTGGTAACCCGTTCGGGGTCTTGGGGCCGGAGACCCCGAAACTGCGCTGGCCGCATCGGTGCACCACAAGGTTTACGTGCGGCGGGTATAGCGGATCGCCGTGGGCTGCGGATACTGGACGGCATCAATTTTGGTCTGTTGAGATGGTCACGCGCCGATCACCAAGAGAAGGACGGAGCGGATTTACACAGGCTCTTGTAGACGGGCAGGCGCAGTTCATACGTGGTCCTGTGTTATACAGGTAGCCAGTGTAGCTCTTTGTCCCATCGAAGTCGTAATTGGATCAAATGTTCCGCTTCAGAACTATCAGATGAGCTGACCTAAGCAGACGGAGGTGCGCCTGCGCTTGGCACATCCGAAGATTCCGTTGTGTGTCGTCCACGCGACCGACGATAAAACGCGCGGATGACCATGCCAGCTGCCTCGCCGGTCGGCGCACATAACAGGCAGCGGTGCATTTGACGAAACCGACGGTGAAGCGCCTGATGTGAGCGGCGGATGTCAACTCGCTGTCGACAAGAATGCCGAGGCACTGTTGCCTTGTCCGGCACTGGAATGTCCCGGTGATTTTACGTGGATTGACTCACAATCTACTCTTCTTGCGAGCTGATGGCGGGTCCCGAGTGTGATGAATTCGGTTTTTGTTCCCGTTCAACTTCGGACGGTTCGACGTCGGCACATGACATGAAGCGTAACGTGAGAGACCCGCACATGGAATGCATGCCGATATGACGATGGGCGATGATGCCGATGACAGTCACCGGTGTAGAGTTGAAAGAACACCAGGCCAAGTACACTGCCTTGTGGCTCACTGCATGTCACTGGTGACCTTCTTGACTGGTTGCCAGCAATTCCTCGAAGACTTATCTAAGATGCTGTGATCGACCGTCTGGAACGCAGCAGGCGGAGCAGCGTGACTTCGCCACGGTCAGCTGCCATAAACGCATCGCGCTGACTTGCAGGCTCGGGATGAGGCTGCTTTGTTCAAGAAAGCCACGCGCCTCCGACACACCTCCGCTAGTTGTCTTCGACGTGAGTGTCCGTTCCCAGGAGATTGGCCACAGAGCTACACAGCTTACTCGACTGAGCAGAGCGCTCCGGGATTCTGCGGTTCCTTTGTGATGGACTCGGTGCCCATTCCATACTTTTGGTGAACATGCAAACAAACACCACAAGCGCTGTGTGTGGTTAATGTAGTACTTGATTCCTCGCAAAATGTATCTATTTGGTGTTTGGACATCTTAACACACCTCTCGTTTTATTGCCCGAAAGGGTAAAACCTCTTCTTATTTTTTCATGCTTTGATACTGGCAAAAAAGGTCCCATTCTATGGTGCCCATTCCGTTTCATGCTCCAGCTCACACCTGCCTGTCCTGAAGAGAAGTTGGTCCAACGGAGCCGTCGCTCTCGAATCGACAAAGTCGGCAACACTGAACGTCGTGCCAAGCCGTGAGTCGCTGGGCATCAGACGGAAATTTGACTCGCGAGTGCAAATTCATCGGCCAGGTACTGGAGAGTACTCTGGTACAGATGGCAAAAAAAAACGTCTGCGCTATCTGGCTTGTGAGCACCGAAGAGCTTGGGTTTTTGATTCTTGCAGTCCGGAATTCTTCCTTATCTCAGAATCAGAATCTTTATTTCGACTGGAGGAATCCGATGAGCTTATAAAGCTCTATTTCACACATGCCCAGTCGGGGCGGGATAGAAAGTTACAGCAATAAACACTAAACAAAAATACGATAGGAGTGCAAAGTATAGGAAAGGTAAGCATGTAAATAAAACGCGTGTTTCTGTACGAATTGCAAAAGTATATAAATTCTTCAACAATAAATAATGCAAGCTTGGGCAGGGCAACAAAACAACAAAAGCACTCCCAGACCAGAGCAATACAACAAACAGTAGTCCCTCAATGAAATATGCACATACCATTTGAACTATCGATACTACACGGATAAGGATATCTAGCCCTCCCCAGCTGCTAAGCATCTCGCTTTAACGGCGTTAGCGGTTGGTGAGGAAATGAAAGTTGCCAGCAAAATACACTGTGGTCCGAGATAATATTTGGTGGCTCAACATTTTCTCCAGAGTCTGCTCCAACTTCCTAATAATATTGGTAGGAGGCTGCTAGACTTCTGTGCAGCCCTTGTCGTGTAATCGCCAAAAAATGCCATGCTGGCATCGGCATATCCACAAAAAATTGCAACGTAGTCGAGCCGATGCACGCTGGGTTCAAGCAAGAACATCTGCTGGACTATGTAGTGATGGAACAGCGGATGCGGGCCCATGTCCTTGACACCAGGACCTACCGTAGAACTGATCAGCCCACTGACCATCGGTTTGTCATGTAAGATCCGCCTGCCATTCTTCCACTGCAGTGGTAGGTGTCCATCTAGAACCCCTTTCAAACCCACAGTGGCCTGGTCTCGGCTAGCTGATGGTAGTTGCAAGTGGCAATTCCATGAAATCCAGACCTCACCAGAGACCTTGGCTGAAAGAGGAGGTGCTCCAGCTGGCTAAGAGAAAGCGACAGGCTCTCTCCTACCATCTACAACATTCCACGCCGGAGAATGAGGATTACCGCAGTTTTTGCTCGAAGGTTCGAAGAGCCATGCAGCACTGCAAGGATGAGTGGTAGTTTTCAGTTTCATTTATTCGGTATAACCCTGTGAGCCATGCGGCTCTTGACTTGGGTGCAACCGCAACAAGCAAAAACAGGTTGCTGAGGTTCCTCGGTAGCCCGTGATCACAACTCTTTAATTCAATCAAAAAAGGTACTTTCAGCGCCACACCTGTCATCATGCTTCAGGGAAAGAGCAGTGATCTTATCTCCAACCCCCAGGAACAGGTCTGCAGGTTTGCAGATAATTTGTGGGGTCTCGGGGTGAGGGGAAATCACTCGGCCTAGACATCACGGGGCAAGGTGGTGACAACCCTGCTGGGGGCCGCGGTGCCTCAAATATTGGCAGCTCCCGTGACTGGCTGGCGTAGGTGCCATCTGTTGGGAAAGTACGAAGGGCTATCCAGAGCCTGAGATCAGTAATAGTATTGATGGCATTACTCATCTCATAATCGTTAATATTATCAACAATTTTGCCTTAGCCAAAGACCGGCTGAAGTACATTGAGCGATGTCGCCATGGTGCCCATGTTGCACAAGTAATTAACGGAGGCCATGTTGCATGGGAGTTGTGTTCCTGGCAGCCAATTGGCTGCTGCAGATAAGGATTGATGATGTCATCCCTGGTAGCCACTGCCTCATCCGTAAGTGTGCAACCTGACTAGGGCTCGCGCATATCGAATAATAAATATGGTTATGCTTGTGAAATTTCGGAGCCTACTATGATCGCGATACGTCAGAATTTCATGAGCGATTACTGTACCCAGTGCCCATGGTCCCAGAACTGCCTCCTGGCTCTTGCCTGGCCATCGTTCTACACTCTGGAGAAGAATCTCCTCGGCCCTGCCCAGGTTCCATCTGTGGCAAAAAAAAAAGTTTTCTCTTTGTCTTACTGTACGGTTGTTTTTGGATGTATGTTGTAAATAAATTAGTTTTCAATCTTGATTTAAAAGTTCACAGCTCCAGTGGCTTGCTGATATCAGAAGAGCGTTCCAGACGGCCGCAGAAGCGCATTTGAAATCACCGTGCGATGCGGTGACCGCCTTTTATTCGATGGCCAGCCAAAAGCCGCCGCTGCGAGGATGACGGCCGTAGTTCGCGTGATGATGGTTTATGTTTCAGTTTCTGTACAGCATCTTAACTCGTTCCTGTTTCCGAGACGTCTGCAAGTTGCAGGGTGTGGGGTGGTCCCCGTTCACCACCTAACGTCGGAGCGCATGAGCGGGCTCGGCGTTAGTTTCATTTAGAGAGGCGTGGCAGCAGCAGCGCCTGTTTTTATCAAGGTGTCGTTACTCCCCGCAGAGAACCGTAGCGACACAACCACTGCCACTCCACGGTAGCCGGCGCCAAACCGTGCCACACGCCCTCCCGCATGGCCTTCAATAATACAATCCTCATTGATCCTGCAGTGATGCCGTACACGTTCGTTAGTGAAACCTCTTCATCCCCTGTGGGACACAAGGCCGCAATGAGTTCCCCCCACTTCTTGTCCTTGGCAACATGTCATGAGCCTCGTCCCCAAGAGAGGTTGATCGCTGCCGCCAGCTCATCCTTCACCGTCTCGGGCAAGGTGGTCTCGGATCTCCCGGGTTTCCTTCTAACCCGGTGGTGTCCATCTACGGTGGTAATTTTTTTTGGTACGTGGGTCCCCTGCTCCATTCTGAGTATGTGTCCGAGCAGTCCGAGTCGAAGTCTCTAGATGTCTCGTGTGCGATATATTAGGACAACCGGTATTTTATTCAGTTTAACACCTAGTAGGCTTTCGCTACCAATATCCATAATACAGGTTTTTTGTTGTGTTAGATCGTGTAAATAAAGGTGCTTCAAAAAATGTGAACACTTCTGAGAATTTGCAACAATACCACAAGAAATGTGCCTCCGGGCTCTGGAGACCACCTGGAGAAGATTCCAGGCATGTTGTTGACAATGATGGCGAACGAGTGGAGATTCTTAGACTTTTTGTTATCGTGTTACAGTGTATTATCCGTTCTTTTCCATTTAAGTGTTTAAAACATTTTTAAGCACCCTGTATATAAATGTGTCGTTAAACCCACCACCACCCGACACGGCCAATCAGTAAGGTTTGTCACATAAACAGAACGTGGCCAATTCGTTACTAATACAGCACCGGTGTGTTGGAGAGCCAAGCCACAACATTTACAATCTGAGTACGACGTTTCGCCAGCAATTACAACAACTAGCTTCATCGGGCGACAGACAGATTTGTGGAGAAGTCCTCGTGTTTCGTTCCTTAAATAGAGGTGTAAACGTGATGACAACACTTATGCGTTCTGCTTGCGCGAAGGGGGGGGGATTGATGAATATATGACTGGGTATGCATTCCCGTTTGGGTTATATATGTTCTTTTGTTCAGTTTATATTTTGTTAATTTCGTTGTCATGGATTTTGCTCGGCCAGAATAATCCAGCAGGATTCTCCCGAGGCAACCGTTATGGAAGCACTCCCCATCATCTTCGTGTCGGCCTTGACGACAACTCTCTGAGCCACACGACCAGCGATTTGGGATGATGTACGTCATCGGAATGGCAAAGGGTTAAGATGCAGTCATGTTTGGACACATATATGATCTGAATAATTTCGTTGTAATTCCCATGATGTAATAGTGTTAATTATGGAGGTACGATATGGGGACTTTGAATTAGAAGGATTAAGGCTAAGGTATTTTCTATGCTATATCGAGGCCGAGTGGTTTGAAGCAGTTATATTCTCTTGTGAATTAATATCGCTAGGCAGTGACAGTTTTGAGGCTCGCAAATCGTTCTTGTCACTGCTATGTCACTGTTGTTTATTAAGGGACTGACGCGAAGATAACTTTGTGAATATATTTTGGAATAAATTCTAAATGTACGTATGTTGAACTTCCTTCACACCGTATGTAGCCAACCGTGCCCATCGGAGGTGCGGGACACGTTGACTCAGACACTGCAGCCTGTACTACTACAAGGTGATGCACTCCCTACTGCGGGTTGTTGTAACCATGAGGTCACCTGGTACAAATTGACTCAGACACTGCAGCCTGTACTACCACAAGGTGATGCACTCCCTACTGCGGGTTCTTGTAACTGTAGTGAGTCCAACTGAGTCGCAGACGTTAACTTGGGAGCAACACTCTTTATTCAACACAACAGCACGAACATAACACAACCTACGCTCGGGTCTCGAATGCCCATCTAACCACGCTACGGCAGAACTAGAAACGGTTTGCTATCCCGGTCCGGACCACAAGCTGGGTCCCGGACCGCGTGGCTAGAGGCTTCTTCTCCCCGACGTGGATCTTCAAACACCAACACTTGAAGAACCCCGAGCTTCTCACGGAGCTCTCGTTATATGCCCCAGGGCTGGGGCTGGCTCCACCCTTAGCCCCGCCCACCTTCCAGGCTCCTCGGGCCCCTTCTCGAATGTTCCCGAGAGCTCTCCGGGACCACGTGATCGCCCCTCGGCCCCTGTCCACCGGTGGCCCCCCTCCAGTATCGTCCGGTCACGTGACAACAGGTCAGCCAGAGCGTCATGCCCCAGAGTAACCTTGGCTGGCTGACGCTCGCTCTCGTTCCCTCACCGGGAGCCGGCACCGCACACTGCTTGCGGTACCTTCGCGCTAACCAGCGCTCACCCAACCACCGCTAGTGTTGGTACTGCAGCCCGCAACCCGGGCTGCTCGCAATGGCAACATTACCGGCCGTGACTTCGCAAGTCCCAGCACCACACAGTGACAAGTACAGTCACTACATAACCATGAGGTCACCTGGTACACGTTGATTCAGACACTGCAGCCTGTACTACTCTAAGGTGATGCACTCCCTAGGGGCCATCCATAAATGACGTCACGCACCTGGGGAGGGGGGGGGGCAAACATTTGTGATGATGTGTGACTACAAGTATTTTGGTTAATGCAGACATGATTCCTTGTAAAAGGTTTCAGTTTGGTGTTTTAACATCCTAACACCTGTTTTGTTGCCAGATAAAAAGGGGAAACCCTATTCTCGTAAACCAAATAGTTTGTCAGTTAAAAAGAAAGGCGCGGACACAGAGACAGCCAAAAAAGATTGTTTTTTGATAAGATTTACTTCATGGTATTTGTTACAGTCCAGTATTACATGCAAATGTACGACATTGCCTCTTAATTTATGAGTTGTTAATGGTGCATTACCCTTTTTGTTGAATTCAACCGTAACACGTTTCACAACACCGACCGTGCGGGCATTTAAATATGGCGCCGTACACGAATTACGAACCGTGCAATGTTACAAACGGTGGAGGTGGGGGGGTGTCAGTTGGAGCTCATGAAGGGGGTGGGCAGAGGGGTGACTCGGTGAAACCCGACATGTCACGGACGTTCGTGCATGCGCCTCTTCCTCCTGTTGCGAGAAACCGGAAGAGAGCTCAGGCTGCGAGCTCTGGCCGGGCGTGAAGATGGAACCCTGCGGCGAAGATCCTGGCCTCTCACCCAGTCGCTCCCGAAGCAGCAAACCGAGGAAGGCGCCGGCTGTGAGACACGCGCGGGCGTGAAACTAAAAAGCGGAGGTCGAGATTTGACCGTCTCCCCGTTGAGTGTGAAGTGAGGGGGGACGGGCGTCTTGCGTGAAGAAGTAGGACATTCTATCGATAGTCGAGCACGACCGAACGTAGCCACAATGCATTCCTCCCACCCGCGAGACCGCGCCGTTAGTGAATTACCAACAGAATCATCTGAGAAAAATTCAGTGGCAGCAAATCTGCTTCACTGGACAAGCTGCAATCTCAACCGGCTTTGCCGCGAGCTTCTAAAAACTTAGTGTTTGTTGTTGTTTCCCTTCCCCCGAAGTGCGTGATGTCAAGCCCCCCCAAAGGGCACCACCGGTTACTCGTCAAATACACATACACTACCGTGACTGACTCAATTGATTGGTGTAAGTTCTAATGAGTCTAGACCAGTGGTTCTTCTTAACCTGGGGTGCACACCACCCCCTGGGGGTGCGAGATGCCCTTTTCTGGGGGTAGCAAGACATGGCGGAATTTTTTTAGAAGGGTAAATCATCGAAACAGATTCAACACTACCCATAGACTCAACACTGCCCCATAGACTCAACACTGCACCATAGACTCAACACTGCCTACAGACATAACACTCATCCACCCACTCACCTATACCCCTGTCCAATCGCAGTAGAGCAGTGGCTCTTAACCTGGGGTGCATGCACCCCCTGGTATACAGGAGGTCGTGGGTTCAATCCCAGCTCTGACACGGCCTGCTGTATATTTGGACTTTGCACGTGTCTCTCTCCCCGTGGTTCGCAACATTTAGAATCAACATCACCAGGCGTTTAGAGAGTATTTGGCTCCTGCTATAAGTGTCCAGGTGATGATAGGCCACTTAGTTGAGGTATCATTTGTGATGGTCAGGTCACTTCTGAAAAGAGCGACATGGCTCAGTGGTGGGCCTTACGTGGTAAAATAAAACAAAGAGTCTACGTAGTTTTAACTTCACGTGTATCTGTTCAGAGTAAAAAATATTGCCTCCATATTGTGTACCTTCACAGATGTGCAGATGTGCTCGTGCTTTCGAACGGCCGTTGTATCGCACGGCATTTTCTGAACATTTCTCTCTCGGTCAGCTTCTCGAGTGTTTAATCTCCGTTCCACGGGACCTGCCCCCTCTGTGTAGCCCACATCCTCCACCCACGACACCAAATTAACAAAGGTCCCAGTCGAGGACTCGCTACCACTCGACATGCTTCCTTGGAGCCTCCTCCTTCACTCTTCCCACGTAGACCTCAACATCTGTTCCCAAAGCAGAGATTGGGCTTCCCGTGTACCACCTTCACCCCAGCTGCATCTCACAGCCAGGAGTTTCTTCTTGTTCCTGCTTCACGATCGAGAGGGAAACTGAAGAATCCTCCCCCCCATGTTCTACCTTCACCCCTGGCCACATCTCAGAGCTGGCGATCCCTCCACGCTCCCGCTTCACGATCGGCAGGGAGGCATAAGGATCTTCACCATCGCATTCCACCTTCACCCCCGGCCACATCTCGAAGCTGAGGGTCTCTCCGCGTTCCGATGTTAGCGATGCCGAGGGGGTCGCCGAGGGGATCGCCGCAGGACCCTTGCCCCCGAGGCTCGCCACGACCTCCCCAGGGGCAGTCGCGCCCTCGTGACTCCCAGCCGTCCTGCGGGCACGGCGGCAGAGGGGGGGACGGGCCGGCGGCGTCGACGCGTTCGAGTCCGTGCGGGCCCGCCGGCGCGCCCGGAGGCTCCCCGCCCTGGAGGAGGCCTTCCCGCGCATGGGGCACGTGAACGCCCTCCCGCCCGCGTGCGTCCTCTTGTGCGCACGGAGGGTGCCCGAGTGCGTGAACGAGCTGCTGCACACGTCGCATGCGTACGGCCTCTCGCCCGTGTGGGTGCGCTTGTGGATGCCCAGGGTGCCCGACTCGGAGAACGCCTTGCCGCACGTGGGGCACGCATAGGGCCTCTCGCCCGTGTGCGTCCTCCTGTGTACGGACAGGGCTCCCGACTGGGCGAAGGACTTGCCGCACATGGCGCACCCGTAGGGCCTCTCGCCCGTGTGGGTCCTCGCGTGTATGACGAGGCCCCTCGACTGGGCGAATCGCTTCCCGCACGCTGCGCACCCATAGGGCTTCTCGCCCGTGTGGGTCCTCTCGTGGTTGAGGAGCGCCCCCGACTGCTTGAATGCCTTGCCGCACGTGGCGCAGCCGTACGGCTTCTTGCCAGTGTGGACCCGCTTGTGGGTGACGAGGGTGCCCGAACGTGCGAACGCCTTGCCGCACACGGCGCACGCGTACGGCTTCTCGCCCGTGTGGATCCTCTGGTGGTTGAGGAGGTGGTGCGACTGAGTGAAGTCCACTCCGCAGACGTTGCAGTGGTAGGGCCTCACACCCGCGTGGATCCTCTCGTCCGGTGAGACGTCTCCTAGCGGTGGGGCGAACGCCTTCCCGCGTCGCGCCCGCTTCATGTGCACGCTTTGATGGGAGCAGAAGTCTCCCGAATTCGCGAAAACTTCATCGCACACCTTGCACTTGTAGGGCTTCTCGTCGGCGTGGCTCCTCTGGTGGCTGATCAGGGTGGCCGCTTTGTCCGTGCTGTACGGACAGTGGTGGCACTGGTACAGCACGGGCTCTGTCCGGCCCCTGTGCCGCTTCATGTGGTCCTCCAGGGCGGGCAGGCTGATCACCACCCATTTGCAGATCGGGCAGTAGATCTTCATCTCTCCTCCCTCGTTCATCGTTCCCGTCCTGGGACTGGGGCAAAGAGTGAGGCACACAAAGGAAAATTGATCTCCCCCGCCCCTGTGATGTATCGCTAACAAGTCGTGAAGCTAGAAACCACGGACACCGGTTGCTAACCATCGAACAAAGACGGTGGTCGCCGCTGCATCGCGCGACACTTTCAGATGCTGCTGCTTGTGGTAGCTGTCTGGAATGCTCTTCCCTACCGATATGAGGAAGCCACTGCGAGCTATGATGCACGTTTAAGTCATCATCTAGATTGACAAACTTGTTTCTTTAAAACGGCTGTTTGTTGTTGTGTTTAGATTATTGTCCTTCCCCCGCACCTCCGATTAACACAGTTGGCTACGTACTGTTGCGAAATAAGTTCAACATTCTACACGACTACACACACTACTACATACGACACGACTATACACTACACTACAACATACTACTCTACCATACACTACACTACAATACACTACACCACTATACTACATTGAGAACTAATTTCTTTAAAACTGATTTTTGTGTTGAGTTTGTTGTCCTTTCCCCGCACCTCTGGCTACTGTTATGTTGTGTTTTTGCTGCTTTGTCCAATCTTGATAAATCGGACAAAAAATAATTAATTTCCATTTCGCGACCTGCTTATCTTTTGTTCAATTTTGCACTCGTATCGTGTGTTTGTGTGTATCGTGTGTTTGTGTGTATCGTGTGTTTGTGTGTATCGTGTGTTTGTGTGTATCGTGTGTTTGTATCGTGTGTTCGTGTGTATCGTGTTTGTGTCGTGTGTTTGTGTGTATCGTGTGTTTGTGTGTATCGTGTTTGTATCGTGTGTTTGTGTGTATCGTGTGTTTGCCGCTGTAACTCGCCGATTCCCCGTGCCCATCTTAGAGATCTGTGAAAAAGAGCTTTACAGCTCATCAGAATCTTCTTCCCGCAGCCTAAAAAAGATTCTCATTCTGACTGAGATGACTGGCCGATGCACCGCCTGTGACCCCTACTGTGCCAACTTGCTGCATTTTAGTCACACTCCCGGCTGCTTTAGTCGCACCCCCAACTGCTTGAACGCCTTGCCGTATGTGTCGCACCCGTAGGGTTTCTTGCCCATGTGGACCCGCTTGTGAGCGACGAGGGTGCTCGCGCGCGCGAACGCCTTGCCGCAGATAGCGCACGCGTACGGCTTCTCGCCCGTGTGGATCCTCTGGTGGTTGAGGAGGTGGTGCGACTGAGTGAAGTCCACTCCGCAGACGTTGCAGTGGTAGGGCCTCTCCCCCGCACGGATCCTCCCGTCCGGCGAGACGTCTCCTGGCGGTGGGGGGAACGCCTTCCCCCGTCGCGTTCGCTTGATGTGCACGCTCTGATGGGAGCAGAAATCTCCTGAATTCGCGAAAACTTCCTCGCACATCCTGCACTTGTAGGGCTTCTCGTCGGCGTGGGTCCTCTGGTGGCTGATCAGGGTGGCCGCTTTGTCCGTGCTGTACGGGCAGTGGTGGCACTGGTACAGCACGAGCTCGGTCAGGCCCCTGTGCCGCTTCATGTGGTCCTCCAGGGCGGGCAGGCTGATCACCACCCATTTGCAGATCGGGCAGTAAATCTTCATCTCTTCTCCCTCGTTCATCGTTCCCGTCCTGGCACTGGGGCAAAGAGTGAGGCACACGAAGGGAAATTAATCTCCCCCACCCCGCCCCTGTGAAGTATCGCAAACAAGTCGTGAAGCTAGAAACCACAGACACCGGTTTGCTAACTGTAGAACAAAGGCAGTGGTCGTCGCTGTGTCGCGTGGGGCTTTCAGATGCTGCTGCTGCTTGTGGCGGACGTCTGGAACGCTCTTCCTCTTCGGTATGAGGAAGCCACTGGGAGCTACGATGCACTTATAAATCATCATCTAGATTCTAGATTGATAAACTAATTTCTTCAGAACTGCTGCTTGTTGTCGTGTTTAATTTGTTGTCCTTCAACCCGCACCTCCGATTAGCGCGGTTGGCCACTGATCCGTTGTTATTTTTGCTGCCTTGCCCAATCTTGATAAATCGGACTTAAACAATAATTTCCATTTCGGGACTTGCTTACCTTGTGGTTTATTTTGTACTCCTTTCGTTTGTTTGTGTGTATCGTTAGTTTGTGTGTATCGTGTGTTTGTGTGTATCGTGTGTTTGCTGGACATCTGTGGAAAAGAGCTTCATAGGTCATCGAATTCCTCCTCCTGCTGTCTGAATAAAGATTCTGATTCTCACTGAGATGACTGGCAGATGCACCACCTGTGCCCCCTACTGTGCAAACTTGCTGCGTTTTAGTCACCCGGCGCTCTGCTCGTTGTTGTGAGCGTCGCTCCTCTGCCCTCCGTTGTTGCTGGAGGGTGACTGCTTCCAAATGCCCAGTAGCGTCCTTCACGAGCCTCCTCCACAGAGGCCGATCTTGACACCGCTGGTACCAGTCATCGTCAAGTCCACTCAGCTCCACATCCTCCTGTACCACGTCACTCCATCTCTTCTCTAGCCCGTGCCGTGCTCGATATGGCCAAACAAAAGCTGTTTAGGCATGCGGTGGCTGGGCATGCGGGCTACATGACCCAGCCAACGCAGCCTTGGAGGAGCTCGCTGATGATAGGGGCCCTGTCCAGATCCTTGAAGGATTTGTGAGCTCCTCACACTGCGACTGATCAGGGTGGCCTACAGGTTAAACCCACGATGGATCGTGGGCATGGCCGGCCTGCAAGTTGCAAACCGGCGCAGACACAACAACAAGAACCGCCATTCGCCACGAAGTGGCGGTGACGTCACCACGGCGCCTGTGCCAGGCTAGGTGCACTTTGAGGCCGTCACGTTAAGTGTCGAAAATGACAAAGATCCCCCGTGTAGCCTTGCCAGACTGTTGGGGCAAGTGCTGTTAGTGAGCACCTACGGAAGGCCAGAACGGCACACGAGGGGGTGGGTGGCCAGCACCACGCCCGGCCGCCTTTGTCTCTCCCCCAGTGGCGATGTTTACCACACACACAGCACCAGGTACACACATTTGAGGTTGAGTCGACCTAGGGGAGGCCCAGAACCGGTTCAGATAATCGTCACCGGCGGTGTTGGCCGTGAGCGGGAATCGAACTCGGGTGGCCGGGTTCGTAGCGCTAACCGCTGCACCACCGCTCCTCACAGGAGCAGGCGCACACACAAAGATAAAGATCCCCCAGGTAGCCTCACAACAGGCTGCAGTCGCAAGTGCTGCTGTTAGTAGCGAGTAGCAGTACCTATGAAGGGGGTCGGTATCCAGCACCACGCCCGGCCACTTTTGTCTCTCCCCCAGTGGCGATGTTGAACTTCACATCGCTACACGGAGGCCTCGACTCTCTGTATCGTGACGTCACCCAACCCCGTCCGTGCGTGACGTCACTCACGACCCCCCCCCCCCCCCGGGGGGGGGGGGCGGGGGGGCCCCCCCCCCCTTGTTGGGGCAACGGCCGTTGCCCCCCCCGTGTTAACCTCCCCCCCGACAGGATGATTGACGTCACGTGCTGGGGAGGGGCAGATTGAGGGTGACGTCACTCGAGTCTCCCAGCGACCCGGCACGGTTGTTGACGTGACGTCACGCTCGCGGCGCGATTGACGATACGTCAAACGGGCGCGCGTATGCGGGGGGGTTGATAGTGTAGGATGACGTCACGAAGGGGCTGGATGCGAGTGACGTCGCCGATACAAAGACAAAGATCCCCACACCCGTGTAGCCTGTGGTAACTCTAGAGGCAAGTGCTGTTAGCGAGCCGCCACTGTGCCACACGAGGGGTGATGGTGGCCGGCACGCACGGCCGCCTTTGTCTCCCCCATTCACTCACTCGTGCTGCTGCTGCTGTATATTTGGAGTTTGCGTCTCTCATCATCATCACGGTGGCTAGGAGATGTTGACTACCTCGCCTGGTATACAGGAGGTCGTGGGTCCTATCCCGACCCTGACGACTCCTGCTGCTGCTGTATATTTGGAGTCTGCGTCTCTCTCATCATCATCACGGTGGCTAGGAGATGTTGACTACCTCGCCTGGTATACAGGAGGTCGTGGGTTCGATCTCGACCCCTGACGACGCCTGCTGCTGCTGTAGATTTGGAGTCTGCGTCTCTCATCATCACGGTGACTGAGATGTTGACTACCTCGCCTGGTATGCAGGAGGTCGTGGGTTTGATCCTGACTCTGACCCCTGCTGCTGCTGTATATTCGGAGTTTGCGTTTCTCTCACCCCGTGGTTGCCATTCCTTCGTCCGTGAGCTGGACCATTACCGCCTGCAGCTGTGTAGAATGCAGGGGGTGCAGTGGGCTGATTTTGCCTTCAAGCACTTGAGGTGTGGACAAAATAACAGAGTGGCTCTTAGAATGATGGGGGCATTGGGGCATGGCGGTGAGGTGTGGGAAGCTGTGAGCCAAGGCCGTAGCCATGGAGTCAACTTTGGGGGGGACCAAATTTTCCAGGGGGTCTGGGGGTCTCCCCCCCCCCCCAGAAAAAAAATCTAAATTTGAAAACTCATTTCCTGCCATTTCCTGGGATGGACTTTTTATTAATTTTTTACAATTATGTATAATGGTGTATTGTATTACATTGCTGTTTTTCCTTTTTTGCCTTGTTTCATTGTATGTAATGGCAGAGATTAGGCATTAATAAAGTGCAACCATAACCACAATCATATGAACAGAAATCTATGCATTGTTATATGAAGACAAGTCCAGATATTGTGGGCAAGGTTTAGCAAATTTTTATTTACATAGCATAGCAATTGTTATTTTTAAATATATTTTTAGAGCAATATATTGGGGGGGACATTTTGAGCATGTTTGAATATTGGGGAGGGGTGTGTCTCCCCCCAATATACATTGGTCCGTAAAAAGCTATTCCGGAGCCACCTTGTCCAGAATATAACACGTCCGCAATGAATGCGGCCGACTGGTATAGCAGAGGCCATGCCACCGGCCACCGGGACAGGTATTCCACCCCGACCAGGAGGAATTTATTACCCCTCTGAGTGGCGAAGAACAGCCCGAGAATGTCCAGAACGACTAGCTCGTTGATACGAGACACCGTGATAGATTGTAACGGAGGCTGGGCCTGCCTAGGTGGTGGCTTGCGGCGTGCACAGTCAGTACAACCATTTACCATGTGGAATACATCGTCCGTCATGCCGGGCCAATACAAGTCACGCTTCAGCCAATACAAGTCACGCTTCAGCGTGAACAAGGTTTTACGGACTCCGAGGTGCATTAATTTCTCGTGGACCGCCCGTGTGAGTTTACCCTGTAGAGCAGTCGGCACCACTATGCAATAACGCTGCAGTTCTTCATCCCATCTCATAAAGAGTCCTGAAGACTATAAGGGCCTCCCCTGTTGGTACGTTTATACTGCCTCTTGCGTCAACGTGAAGCCGCAACTTCAACAAGGAGACGTCCTCCGTCTGGAGGCATCCCCATTCCGCGTGCGTGAGACCCAATTTGCCGTCACTATGTGCCTCTATCGCGGGTGGTGGTGCATCGACAGCCACCACTACAGCGTGTGGCGATCCCGCAGCCGATGGCTTATATCGACCGGCACCCGTTAAGCACGCACACTGGTCATTCGGTGGTAAACGGGACAGCGCATCTGCATTGCAGTGCCGTACACCCTTCCTGTAGGTGACCGTGAAGTAGTCCTGCAAAATGTCTAGCCAGCGGGACAGTTGGCCGGAAGGCTGGTCAATCCATAGGGAATATTGAAGAGCCACGTGGTCCGTACGTACGTCAAAGTCCCGTCCGTAAAGATATGGCCTATACAGTGGTACCCCGGAGATCGAACTTAATTCGTTCCAGAAGGCCATTCGAACACCGATTTGTTCAAACACCGAATTTTCCCCATAAAAATGAATGTAAATGACATGAATTGGTTCCAGACACAAGAAATCTCTCATTATAAAACATTTTTACACGAAGTTTACAGTAATTACATGCATAAAATCATACAAAAAACACAATAAATGGAATAAATTAATAAATATATGGAATAAATGAAATACATGAAATAAATGAACATTGAACTTCACTTTACCTGTAGTAAGGAGAGTTAATGGCCTGAGTGGAAGGTTGTGAGGAGGAGGTGGTGGTGTTATTGTTTGGAAGGGGAGTCCCCTTCCATAATAAAGTCGGGTAACTGCCCTTCTGGGGTTCTTTCTCTTTTGTGCCTCTTTTCTGCCACTAACTGTGAATCACTTGAGCTCTTTCCGACTAAAAACTTATCTAAAGAGGTTTGTTTTTGCCTCCGTTTTCGGATGTTTTTCGAAAATGACACATTGCATTATCATTGGCTTATCACTACCACCAACCTTCTTAGGAGACATTGTGTATGGATAAACACCAAAAAACACTAAAATAAAGGAAATTAACGAAAAAGTTAAGGAACGATGTTTTGCGGGTCTGCACTGGGTGAGAGCTACGTGTTAACCGAGCCTCTCATACGGTAAAACCTTTGTCTGGGCAAGCGTCATTCACGCTGGCCATATGCGTCTCAGCCATACAGGTTCTTTCAAGTCGCGATTGCCCGTTCGACCTCCGAATTTCGTTCGGTTTCCGGGGCAAAAAATGTTCGGGAATATCGTTCGAACACCGATTTGTTCGAGTTCTGGTGCGTTTGATCTCCGAGGTGCTACTGTATTGCTGTACAAAGTGAACCATGACCAGAAGTTCTCTGCGAAGGACAATACATGGTTCCTGACCTGGGATAGCACAGCACTAATTCCGGTGTCGCTGGCGTCCGTGTTCAACACAAAGGGCAGAGATAAATCCGGGTAGCCGAGGGGTCGTGTGTGTAGGCAATCTTCAGCCCATATTGGCGCTTTCTGCCTCACCGTTTCATTATTGCTAAATAATAGAATAGTGTTCTATTATTTATTATATTTTCTTTCTAAGTGACTTTACCGAAAGAACCAAAGAGTAATTCCTGCAGTCACGAAAGCTTCAAATCAAGTTTGTTTTATTATTATTTCTATGACGTGGTGGTCAATCCAGTTTTCCCAAGACAAGCTTGTGAATAATTAACCTCCAGATGTATTTTCATAATCAACGTTTTTGGGTTTAGATCGCGTTATCTATAAATGTGTCGGAACCCTCCATCACCCGTCACGGCCAAACAGTAAAAAAGTGTCACGTTGACAAAAGACTTATAGTTCACAGGCGAGGGGGGGGATGCTCCTTTGGCCTTTGTTGTCTCGAGCGAGGCGACAACTTCTACATTTTTCGTAACGATTGAGAACCAATGGGGTGCAAGGCTGCAGTGAAGGCTAATAACCACTGCTCAAGAGTGTTTACCGAAGTTTAAAGTCCGTTGCACGTTAGCTATCCTTGCCTGTTGCGTCGCCCACACGTCCAGCAGATCGGCAAAGGTCGGGAAAAGGTGTTCCTTTAAAATCTGGTTTGACGTCTCCTCCGCCATTGGGTGACAAGGTGATGAGATGTTAACTACCTCGTCTGGCATAAGGAGGTCGTGGGTTCAATCCCAGCTCTGACACGGGCTGCTATATATTTGAACTTTGCATGCGTCTCTCTCCCCGTGGTTCACGTGGATTTTTCTCCTGGTCCTCTGGTTTCCCCCCGTCCCGCCCCCCAGACATTTAGAATCAACATCACCGGGCGTTTCGAGAGTATTTGGCTGCTGCTATAAGTGTCCACGTGATGATAGGCCACTTCGTTGAGGTATAATTTATGATGGCCAGGTCGCTTCTGAAAGATAGCTACGTGGCTCAGTGGTGGGCCTTACCTGGTAAAATAAAACAAAGAGTCTACGTAGTTTTCACTTCAAGTGTATCTGTTCAGAGCAAAATGTATTGCCTCCACGTTGTGTACCTTCACATTCGTACAGACACGCTCGTGCTTTCGAACGGCCGATGTATCGCGCGGCAATTTCTCTCGGTCGGCTTCTCGAGTGTTTAATCTCCACTCTAAGAGACCTGCCCCCTCTGTGTAGTACACATCCTCCACCCACCCCACCAAAATTAACAGTCGAGGACTCGCTCTCACTCGACATGCTCGCTTTGGAGCCTCCTACTTCACACTTCCCACGTAAACCTCAACATCCGTTCCCAAAGCAGAGACTCGGCCACCCGTGTGCCACCTTCACTCCAGCCGCGTCTCACAGCCGGGGCTTTCTTCCCGTTCCTGCTTCACGATCGAGAGGGGAGCTGAAAAATCCTCCCCCCCAAGTTCTACCTTCACCCCTGGCCACGTTTCGACGCTGGAGATCTCTCCGCGCTCCCGCTTCACGATCGGTAGGGAGGCAGAAGGATCTTCACCGTCGCATTCCACCTTCACCCCTGGCCACGTCTCGACGCTGGCAATCTCTCCGCGCTCCAGCTTCACGATCGGTCGAGAGGCGGGAGGATCTTCACCGTCGCATTCTACCTTAACCCCTGGCAATGTCTCGAAGCTGAGGGTCTCTCCATGTTCTGATGTTAGCGATGCCGAGGGGGTCACCGAGGGGGTTGCCGAGTCGGTTGCCATGAGACCCTCACCCCCAAGGCTCGCCACGACCTCCCCAGCCTTGTGGAGCCCGGTCCGCCCGCGGGCGCAGCGGCGGAGGAGGGTGGGACGGGCCGGTGGCGTCGACGCGCTGGAGCCCGCGTGGGCCTGCCGGCACGCCCGGAGGCCCCCCGCCTCGGAGGCCTTCCCGCGCGTGGGCCACGTGAGGGACCTCCCGCCCGCGTGCGTCTTCTTGTGTACGTGGAGAGTGCCCAAGTGCGTGAACGATCTGTCACACACGTCGCACGTGTACGGTCTCTCGCCAGTGTGGGTGCGCTTGTGGATGCCCAAGGTGCCCGACTGGGTGAAGGACTTGCCGCACGTGGTGCACTCGTAGGGCCTCTCGCCCGTGTGGGTCCTCTCATGTGGGACGAGAACCTTCAACAGGGTAAATCGCTTCCCGCACACCGAGCACACATAGGGCTTCTCGCCCGTGTGGGTCCTCTTATGGTTGATGAGAGCCGT
>CM025672.2:1402545-1419025 GCA_014621495.2 Entosphenus tridentatus | reverse complement strand
CACGGTCTCTCACCCACGGTCTCTCCCCCACGGTCTCTCACCCACGGCCTCTCACCTCACGGTCTCTCCCCCACGGTCTCCGGGTCTCTCTTCGCCCTCTGCTCCCTCTCCGTCGGCTTCCTTCCTTGACGTCGGGCGAGCAAAACGGGAGCAAGCAACGCCGGAGTGACGTCACGACCGGTGTGGGGGGGGATGACGTCACGAGCGGTGGAGGACGAAGGGACGTGACGTCCCGACCATTGGGGGGTGGGGCGTATTACCATAGGTCACGTCCGGTGGTTGGGGGGAGGTGAAGGGACGTGACGTCACGAGCATTGGGCGGTTGGACGAAGAGACATGAGGTCACGAGCAATGGGTGGGGGGTGGGAAGTTGTAGAGACGTGACGTAACGACCGTTGGGGAACGTTGCCTCCATTTCTCCAAACACGCAGTAGAATTGTAAAAAAATGGTTCTTTCGGTAAAGTCACGTAGAAGGGAAATAATAAAATATTATAAATATAAAAAATGAAAATGTTGATTGTTTAATAGCAAAATTATTTAATTATTTATATCAATATTTTTTTATTATTTTTTTAACAATATATTTTTTGTATGAATATAAAACAATTAAAACATTTGTTTTTATTTATATTATTTTATTATTTCCCTTCTACGTGACTTGACCGAAAGAACCAAGAATATGAATCCCTGCAGTCTCGAAAGCTTTCAATCAAAATTTAACGCAGTAGAATTGTAAAAAAATTAACCTCTCTTCTCGCACCCAAACTGTATTCAAAGATAGTTGCAGGTCAAACAGTGTTAAGATAACAAAAGTGGTTTCACAGGGTTCCATCCTCGGCCCCCTCTTGTTCTCTTTATACTCTTTGGTTCTTTCGGTAAATACATTTATTTTGTGCATCAGGTCTTATTTAATTTGTATTATTTTTTCATGCAAATTAGGTAAAAAATTATCAAATGAAACTTGTGTATTTCATGTTAATTTATGTTAATTGAGTATAAGTGCAATGTGATCAATCGTGTGTGATTAAACTTGGCGTAAAATATCACGTGAAAATGATTTATATGATCTATGTGTGTGTATAGTATTATTAATGTTTCCGGCAAAAACAACCTCTTCGTGGTGCCGGACAGCAACGCTGTGATGGGCAGTGCCGTGTGGGGAGGGCAAATTTAGATTGGCGTTTCCCTTCATGGCGTTTGTAACGACCACAGCGGCCAAATGGGTGCGACGGGCTGGTAACCCTTCGACCTTCAATTAACTACCACTAAACTACGATGTAAAAAACTTATGAAGCTTCTGCTGAAGGCCCCGGGGGACAAGCGTCTATGACGTCTCCTGGCCAAACCCCATTTGGTGGAGCCAGGAGACTAAATCCTTACCCTCGGGGCTCCTCCAGAAACAACACAAAGCCACTTCGGATGGCTACATGGAATGTCCGAATGCTCACTCCTGAGGAGAGGCTGCCACTCCTCTGTCGGGAGCTGGTCCAGTACCGCCTGGATCTCTGTGGTATTCAGGAGGTCCGGTGAACCGGCTCTGGCGCCTACCACCATGAGGGGTGGAAGGTCCTCTACTCGGGGCAGGGGACTGCCAAACAACGGGGAGTGGCTGTTCTTCTGAACAAAGAATGATGGGGGGCGTGGGAGCATGGCGGTGAGGTGTGGGAAGCTGTAAGCCTCAGGCTACTTTGGGCTCGTCTTCCCATCAACAAGAGGCGAGGAGTGGTGGTCATGGTTACTTATGCCCCCACCGAAGACGAACATCCGTGGAGGGATGCAGGCAAGGCTGATGAGTCAGATGCCTTCTATAACCTCCTGTCACAGGTGCTGGCTAAAGTTGCCCCTCGGGATATTCATCTTGTTGGGTGACTTCAATGCCCGAGTTGGTCATGATGCTAGCACCTTGTCTGGAGTGATTGGAAGACATGGGCCAGATTAGCTCAATAAAAATGGTAGGAGGCTGTTCGATTTTTGTGCAGCCCATGGGCATGTAATTACCAACACGCTGTTACAGCATCGGCACATCCACACATCATGGATGCATGCCGGGTCCAAGTAAGAACATCTGCTGGACTACATAGTGACAGAACAGTGGATGCGGGCCCATGTCTTTAACACCAGGATCTACTGTGGAGCTAATCTGCCCACTGACCATAGACTTGTAATCTGTAAGATGCGCCTGACATTCTTCCATTCCGGTGGTGGATGTACACCTAGAATCCCATTCAAACCCATAGTGGCATGGTCTCAGCTAGCTGGTGAAAGTTGCAAGCGAGAATATCATCATCGCTTGCGGCTGGGGTTGGCATCGTCCCCCACTCCTCCTGATGTCGAGGGGAAATGGGCGAGTTTTAGGACTGTGGCTCATGCAGCTGCAATGGCTGCTTTTGGTACATGGTTGACAGAGGAGGTGTTCAGGCTGGCTGAGAAAAAGCGACAGGCCCACTCTAATCGTCTACAGCATCCCACGTCAGAGAAGGAGGCTTACCGCAACCTTCGCTCGGAAGTTCGGAGAGCCATGAGGCACTGCAAGGATGGTTGGTGGTCATGGGTTGCTGAGGAGATGGAGTCAGCCTCAATGGCCCTTGACCACAAATTGCTCTTTAATTCCATCAAAAAAGTAACCTCCAGCGCCACACCTATTACCATCATTAGGGAAAAGAATGGTGATCCAATCTCTGACCCCCAGGAACAGGTTTGCAGATTTTCTGAGCATTTCTGTGAGGTCCTGGGGGAAGGGAAATCCCTCAGCCTGGAAAACATCATGGGACAAAGTGGGGATGAGCCTGCTGAGGCTGTGGTGCATCAAATATGGGAAGAAGTTACCCCCTGTGAGTGGCTGGCTGAGGTGCCATCTGTTGAGGAAGTACTGAAGGCGATCCAGAGCCTGAGACCAGGAAAGGCACCGGGCAGAGACGTTCTCCCAAGCTAGATGCTGAGGGAGGGTGGCGTTTGTGCACAGACTGCCCTATGTGACATCATAACAACAGTCTGGACCACTGGACGGGTTCCACAGGATTGGAAGGATGCCCTGGTGGTCCCCCTCTTTAAGAAGGGGGACCGGACAGACTATGACAACTACAAGGGCATCTCACTCCTCAGTGTGCCGGGAAAGGTCCTGGCAAGGATTATTCAACATCGCCTTTCCAGGCATGCTGAGGAGAGGCTTGCGGAGCCCCAATGTGGTTTCAGGAAAGGGCGGTCCTGCACAGATGCCATTTTTTCTGTCCGTCTGCTACAGCAGAGGTCTAGGGAATTCCCATAAGACCTACATATCTGCTTTATTGACCTGGTCAAGGCCTATGATACCATCAGTAGGCCTGGGGTCTAGGTTGTTCTTCATGCTTTCGGAGTCCCTGACCCTCTGCTCATATCATTAAGGACCTTCATGATGGTGAGCGGGCCCGGGTAAAACTATGTGGCTAGGAGTCGGAGCCATTTCCTGTACACCTTGGGGTGCGACAGGGATGTCCCCTGGCTCCCACATTATTTAACATCTATTTCGACCACGTAGTTCGTCAAGCCTTCAGAGGAATTTCCATCTGGTACAGATACAATGGGAGGCTGATCGATGCCTGGGTGCGGTCAAGGGATGGCTCCCTATTGCTCAACTATGTTACGTATGCCGATGATCTGGTAATTTCTGCTCACTCAGAGGAGGAGTTGGAGGCGCTGCTGCTGAACCTGGAGCGTGCCACTAAGAGGTGGGGCCTTACCATCAGTCCCACCAAAACGAAGCACCTGCCAGGATATTTTGTACCAACGGACACTCCACCCCCACAATTCCCAAATGGTGATGGGGCAGTTGTGGAGAGAGTGGAGAGTCTCCAATACCTGGTCAGTGTGCTCATGACCGGCTCTGGTTTGACAGCAGAGGTCTCACTCTGAATCAGTCGAGCGGCATATTTTCATCGGTTGCGTAACGCTGTGTGGAAGCTACCTGGTCTGTCACTCCGCACGAAGCTTCAGGTCTTCTCGGCGACGGTCATTCCCTACCTTCTCTACGCTTGCAAAACGTGGACCCCTCTAATGGAACATCTTTGCCGGTTATAAACATTTAGGCTGGCCTGCCTCCATCCTGGGTTTAACCAGGCTGGATTGTGTGAGGAGCTCACAAATCTTTGAAAAATGTGAACAAAATCCCATTGGTGAGCTCCGCCGGTAGGCAAGACTGCGTTGGCTGGGTCATAAAGCCCACATGCCCAGTCACCGCATGCCGAAACAGGTTTTGTTCGGCCGGATAGAGGGAGCTAAACGGGCATGGCACGGGCTCGAGAAGAGATGGAGTGATGTGGTACAGGAGGATGTGGAGCTGAGTGGACTTGCCGATGACTGGTACCAGCAGTCTCAAGATCGGCCTCTGTGGAGGAGGCTCGTGAAGGACACTGCTACTCGGAATTTGGAGGCAGTCGCCCTCCAACAACGGAGGGCAGATGAGCGACGCTCTCAACGAGCGGAGCACCGGGTGGCTAAAGCACAGAAAGTTGGCACAGTAGGGGGGCACAGGTGGTGCATCAGCCAGTCATCTCAGTCAGTCGACCTGTGGATCCTGGGTCTGCCCCGTGACCTGCCAGCAGGCGTTCGACACTTTACGTGGCCTCAACTTGCACATAACCTGGCACAAGCGTCGTGGTGACGTCACCGCCACTTAGTGGCGAATGGCTGTTGTTATTATTAATGCGTGTGTTAGTTTGTACAGTAAAACCTTGGATTGCGAGCATAATTTGTTCCGGAAACGTGTTTGTAATCCAAAGCACTCGTTAATCAAAGCACTCGTTTATCAGTTGTGATCACGTGACGCTCTGCAGACAAAGCGTATACACGTACTACTTGTATTGCAACACCTCGCTCGTTTATCAAATTAATATTTGTTTAAAAATGTTGCTCGTCTTGCAAAACACTTGCAGATCAAGTTACTCACAACCCAAGGTTTTACTGTATTTTGATAAAAAGGTGTGCGTGTAGTTATGTGTATTATTATTGGCTCTTTCGTTGTCTAGGGGTGTATTGTGTATGTGGTTATACTGGTAGGAATCTCCCTAGTTATACCAACCCACAGGAGATTATTGTGTCCTTCCGTCCATCGTGCATCCAAAAATGGAAGGGGTGGGGCTGGGTGGAGAGGGGTGGGGAGGGGCTGGGTGGGGAGGGTGGGGCTGGGTGGGGTGGGGCTGGGTGGGGAGGGGCTGCTCACCCCGTGGTGCCCTTATAAAACTCAACGTTTAACCTACTCACGCCGGCTTGTGCCCGCCCTCACAGTCGGCCATATTTGCGGAATACACCACGCCGCTGTTGACCCTGGCCATTGACCGAGCAACCCAACGTTCTTACCAGCTCCCTCCGCAGGAATGTGTTTTGTGATTGATGTTTGTATGACGTGATGTTCAGCTTCGTTGTCTTGGGGGTGTATTACCAATCGTGATAATACAATGATTCTCGCTTTAACTTTTACTGATTATGATTCTCGCTTAAACATATACTGATTATGATGTAGTATACTTGTCTCGGGATTCAGATCTCTCCACAGGATACAGTTGTTATAATTAAGATAATTACGCATGAACTTAGGAAGGAACCACTCAGAATCGTTTGTGTTAAGCAACTTTAACATCTAAAAACACTCAAATTTGCTAACACACTTATGATCGGAATTGCCACAACAGTACTCCTGTAGATATCATACTCATCGATCTGACAATTAAAATCTCCATAGTTACGTTGTTAAATTGAGCAATAGAACAATAGGCTAACTCCTCATAGTAACGTGACAATACACGACAATAGGAAAGTCCTTAAAAATTACAATATTCATATGGAACCGTGCTAAAGAAACGTGTCCAATGGCAAAATGGGGCATCAATGAATTCATTAATACAATTGTAGTGACTAAGTCAGAGACAGTAAGACTTGGAGGCACTTCTTTCTTTAACAAGCACCAACGGCATAACACACTATTTAATAAGGCCGTCTATTGTCGGCGGCATTACCTAGTTAGAACAGTTGGTAGGCTGTCTGACCATCGGCGCCCCGGGATGGTGAAGACGGAGACGACGACGAGAAGAACGGTGGCGATGGACTTGAGCAGGATGATGGCGATCCCACTTCTAGCAACAGCCACGAGGTCCCCCAAAGGGGCCCCTCTTACAGTGAGGGAAAAAGTATTTGATCCCCTGCTGATTTTGTATGTTTGCCCACTGACAAAGAAATGATCAGTCTATAATTTTAATGGTAGGTTTATTTGAACAGTGAGAGACAGAATAACAACAAAATCCAGAAAAACGCATGTCAAAAATGTTATAAATTGATTTGCATTTTAATGAGGGAAATAAGTATTTGACCCCCTCTCAATCAGAAAGATTTCTGGCTCCCAGGTGTCTTTTATACAGGTAACGAGCTGAGATTAGGAGGACACTCTTAAAGGGAGTGCTCCTCATCTCAGCTTGTTACCTGTATAAAAGACACCTGTTCACAGAAGCAATCAATCAGATTCCAAACTCTCCACCATGGCCAAGACCAAAGAGCTCTCCAAGGATGTCAGGGACAAGATTTGATTATTTCCATGACGTGGTGGTCAATCGAGTTTTACAACTTTCCCAAGACAACCTTGTGAATAATTAACCTCCAGATGTCTTTTGTTTCGGCGAGGCAGGGGAGGGGGTGATCTTTTGGCCTTTGTTGTCTCGAGGGAGGAGACAACTTATAATTATTTCGTAACGATTGAGAACCAATGGGGTGCAAGGCTGCAGTGAAGGTTAATAACCACCGCTCAAGACTGTTTACCGAAGTTTAAGTCCGTTGCACGTTATCCATCCTTGCCTGTTGCGTCGCCCACACGCCCGTGTTGGATTGTCTACCAACACTGGGTAAAACAACATGGGCATTTTCGTTCTCTTCTAGCATGTGCACCACCTTTAGCATGTGCACCTGTTCTCTTTTAGCCCCCCCCTCCCAATATGTTCCATTCATTGGCTACCACATTCAGATAAGCCCCTCCCCCCCTCCTCCCCCCTTAACTTGTATTAAGAACTTGTATCTTGGAATCTTTGCCTCACTTGATACAGTAAATCTAGCTGTAACGGTCCCACCTGATGACGGAGACTTGTGTTGCCTCCGAAACGTCGTGATTTATTATTTTATTTCTATTATTACTTTTATAAATTTTTATTTAAAACATTTACCTACGTGACTTTACCGAAAAAAACCTAACAGTATATAGCTATGTGGCTCAGTGGTGGGCCTTAGCTGATAAAATAAAACAAAGAGTCTACGTAGTTTTCACTTCACGTGTATCTGTTCTCAGAGCAAAACATATTGCCTCCACGTTGTGTATTTTGACAGTCGTGCAGACACGCTCGTGCTTTAGAACGACCAATGTATCACACGACATTTTCTCAACATTTATCTCTCTCGGTCAGCTTCTCGAGTGTTTAATCTCCGCTCTAAGAGACCTGCCCCCTCTGTGTAGTACACATCCTCCACCCGCGCCACCAAAATTAACAAAGGTCCCCGTCGAGGACTCGCTCTCACTCGACATGCTTGCTTTGGAGCCTTCTCCTTCACACTTCCCACGTAGACCTTAACATCCATTCCCAAAGCAGAGACTCGGCCACCCGTGTGCCACCTTCACCCCAGCCGGGTCTCACAGCTGGGGCTTTCTTCCCGTTCTTGCTTCACGATCGAGAGGGGAGCTGAAAAATCCTCCACCCCAAGTTCTACCTTCACCCCTGGCCACGTCTCGACGCTGGCGATCTCTCCGCGCTCCCGCTTCACGATCGGTAGGGAGGCGGAAGGATCTTCACCGTCGCATTCCACTTTAACCCCTGACCATGTCTCGACGCTGGCGATCTCTCTGCGCTCCCGCTTCATGTTCGGTAGGGAGGCGGGAGGATCTTCACCGTCGCATTCTACCTTAACCCCTGGCAATGTCTCGAAGCTGAGGGTCTCGCCGTGTTCTGATGTTAGCGATGCCGAGGGGGTCGCCGAAGGGGTTGCCGAGGGGGTCGCTGCGGGATCCTCACCGCCGAGGCTCGCCACGACCTCCCCAGCAGCAGTCACACCCTCGTGGAGCCTGGCGCTACCGCGGGTGCAGCAGCGGAGGAGGGGGGGACGGGCCGGCGGCGTCGACGCGCCCGAGCCCGCGCGGGCCTGCCGGCACGCCCGGAGGCTCCCTGCCTCAGAGGAGGCCTTCCCGCGCATGGGGCACGTGAGGGACCTCCCACCTGAGTGCGTCTTCTTGTGTACAAGGAGGGTGCCCAAGTGCGTGAACGATCTGTTGCACACGTCGCACGTGTACGGTCTCTCGTCCGTGTGGGTGCGCTTGTGGATGCCCAGGGTGCTCGACTGGGCGAATGACTTGCCGCACGTGGCGCACTTGTAGGGCTTCTCGACCGTGTGGGTCCTCTCATGTTGGACGAGAACCTTCAACAGGGCAAATCGCTTCGCGCACACTGCGCACCCATAGGGCTTCTCGCCCGCGCGGATTCTCTTGTCAGGTGAGACGTCTCTTGGCGGTGGGACGATCGACTTCCTGCGTCGCGCACGTCTGATGTGCGTGGTCTGATGGGAGCAGTAGTCTTTCGAATTCGCGAAAACTTCCCCGCACACCCTGCACTTGTAGGGCTTCTCGTCGGCATGGCTCCTCTGGTGGCCAATCAGCGTGGCCGCTTCGTCCGTGCTGTACGGGCAGTGGGGGCACTGGTACAGCACAGACTCGGTCCGGCGCCGGTGCTGCTTCATGTGGTCCTCCAGGGCGGGCAGGCTGATCACCACCCAGTTGCAGATCGGGCAGTAGATCTTCATCTCTCCTCCAACATTTATCGTCCCCGTCCTGGTACTGGGGCAAAGAGTGAGACACACAAACGAAAATGAATATCCCCCACCCCACCCTGTCCCCGTGAAGTATCGCAAACAAGTCATGAAGCTAGAAACCACGGACACCGGTTGCTAACTGTAGAACAAAGGCAGTGGTCATCGCTGCGTCGCGTCGCGCTTTCAGATGTTGCTGCTGCTTGTGGCGGACGCTCTTCCTCTCCGGTATGAGGAAGCCACTGGGAGCTACGATGCACTTTTAAATCATCATCTAGATTCTAGATTGACAAACTAATTTCTCAATTCTTTAGAACTGCTGCTTATTGTTGTTTTTAATTTGTTGTCCTTCCCCCCGCACCTCCAACTAGTGCAGTTGGCTACTGTTCTGTTGTTATTTTTGCTGCCTTGCCCAATCTTGATAAATCGAACTTAAACAATTAATTTCCATTTCGCGACTTGCCTACCTTTTGTTCTATTTTGCACTCCTATCGTGTGTCTGTGTGTATCGTGTTTGTGTGTATCGTGTGTATCGTGTATTTGTGTGTATCGTGTGTTTGCTGTTGTAAATCGCTGACTCCCCATGCCCATACTGGACATCTGTGGAAAATAGATTAATAGCTCATCGGATTCCTCCCCCTGCAGTCTAAATAATAATTCTGATTCTGACTGAGATGACGAACAGATACACCGCCTGTGCCCCCTACTGTGCAAACTTGGTACTCTTAGTAGCCCAGCGCTCTGCTAGTTGTTTTGAACGTCGCTCCTCTGTCCTACATTGTTGCTGGAGGGGGGCTGCCTCCAACTGCCCAGTACAGTAGAACCTCTGGTCACGACCATAATTCGTTCCATAACTTTGGTCGCAACCCGATTTGGTCGTGACTCGAACCTAATTTCCCCATTGGATTGTATGTAAATACGATTAATCCGTTACAGACTCCTACGAACTGTATATAAATATTGTTTTTTTTAGATTTTTAAGCACAAAAATAGTTAATCATGCCATAGAATTCAGTGTAATAGTAAACTAAATGTAAAAACATTTAATAATACTGAGAAAACCTTGAACAACAGAGAAAAATAACATTGCCGCGTCAAGGTTTAAAATCGTTCAGCAAGATGATTGTTTCGTCTGCTACATCAGTCGGTCGATTCTGAGAGAGAATATTCGTATGAGCAATTAATGTTTGTATTGAAAATAAGTTAATATTAATATTTTGGTACAGTATTGTTTTTGGAAGCATTCACCGTAATATCGTATGAACGTTTACTTCCCCGCATCATCGTATGAATGATGCGAGAAGAGATTAACGGGTTGTTATGTTAGCGATTTACGTACTCACTAATTGCAAAATTAATGCAAAAATACAGAAAATTTTGCGCTTACAAAAAATGGTGCGGAGGGGGAAATCGGCTACGGCCGTGTTTGATCGCCACCCGAGTATGTGTTTGTGACCAGATTCAAAAATGTTGTAAATTTTTTGGTCGAAACCCGATTTGGTCGTGGTCAGAAGCGTTCGTGACCAGAGGTTCTACTGTAATAGTAAACTAAATGTAAAAACATTGAATAACACTGAGAAAACCTTCTGGCATGAAGGAAGTGAGGAGGAAGATGATTTGGGAGCAGGTTACTGTTTTGAGGGAGAGTCCGCCTCCGCGATGGAAGGACGTTCTCCTTCAGGTGTTTTCTCTCTTGCGATTTCTTCGTCTTCTAATGTTTCGTCTTCAGGGATTTCTGGGTCAGGGGTTTCTTGTTTTTTTATCTGTTTAGCTGGTGGACCAATAGTCACCAAAAACCGATCTGTTGTGACTTCTCTTTTCCTGCGCATCAAAACTTTACGGAAATGAGAGATGACACAATCGTTCATCATGTTCAACACTCTATTCGTAAGAGTTTTGTCGGGGTGGTGCTTTTCAAAGAAATTCTGGCACTCATTCCATTTTCCTATGACGTCTTTCAACGCATCACTTTTAATCACCTCCCTTTCATCTTCTTCCTCCGATGACTGCTCCTCAGTGAGCACCTTGTGCTGCTCATTCTGGAGTTCAACGAGTTCGTCCATTGTCAGTTCCTCATCGTGATCTTTGACCAGTTCCTCTACGTCGTCACTATCGACTTCAAGACCCATGCTCTTACCCATGGACACGATCTCCTCCACAACAGGGGGCTCAAATCCTTCGAAATCTCGTTCAGCAACGCATTCAGGCCAAAGTTTCTTCCACGCCGAGTTCAAGGTCCGGTATGTGACGTCTTCCCAGGCTTTGTCGATGAGGTTGATGCAATGAACAATATTAAAATGGTTCTTCCAGAACTCCTTCAGGGTCAAAGACGTCTCTTCGGTCACATTAAAACAGATGGTGAAGAGTCCCTTAGTGTACAGCTTCTTTAAGTTGGAAATGACTTGCTGGTCCATGGGCTGCAGAAAAGGAGTCGTGTTTGAGGGGAGAAACTTGACCTTAATGAAGTCGTACTCATTGTCCATATGGTCAACCAAACTTGGAGGGTGTGCCGGTGCATTGTCCATCAGAAGAAGGCACCTTTCAGGCAGATGATTGTTGGAAAGATATTTCCTAGCAGCGGGAGCGAAAGTCTCGTGCAGCCATTCCAAAAACAAGCTCCTTGTGACCCAACCCTTCGTATTAGCCCTCCACATCACGGGCAGTCTGGCCTTGTTCACATTGTGCTGCTTGAACGCACGAGGGTTCTCGTATTGGTAGACGACTAGCGGTTTAATTTTTAGATCGCCACTTGCGTTCGCACACAGCAAAAGGGTCAATCTGTCCTTCATTGGCTTGTGGCCGGGTATAGCCTTCTCCTCCTGTGTGATATAGGTCCTCTTCGGCATCTTTTTCCAAAACAATCCCGTCTCGTCGCAGTTAAACACTTGTTGCGGGACATATCCTTCAGCCTCCACGAATTTAGCGAAATCTTTCGCAAACGCTTCCGCAACAGCAGCGTCAGAACTAGCAGCCTCTCCATTCCTTACAACACTATGAATACCACTTCTCTTACGAAACTTTTCCAACCATCCTCTACTGGCTTTAAATTCATCACTTTCTCCACTCGAAGAAGGGTATTTCTGACGCAAATTACTATGTATCTTCTTAGCTTTCTCGCATATGATCGCCTCGCTTACGCTATCACCTGCAAGTTGCTTCTCGTTCAACCACACTAGCAACAGTTTTTCCACCTCTTCCAGCACTTGAGGCCTCTGCTTGGTTAACATTGTAACTCCCCTTGCAACATTAGCTGCTTTAATAGCCTCTTTCTGCTTCAAAATAGTCGAGATCGTAGACTTTGATTTCTTGTACTCTGCAGCAAGATCGGTAACACGCACACCACGCTCATACTTTTCAATAATTCCCTTCTTCACTTCGATTTCAATTTTCTTTAAAACCTTCTTCTCACCAACATTACCACTCTTCACTTGATCAGAGGCCATGGCTAATTGCAAAATTAATGCAAAAATACACAAAATACTGCACAGTTCACAGCGAATGAGCGCACGTCTTACCGAGATCGATTACTAAGCGAGACTGACTGAGCAAGCGGCCACACGTGGGTCGCTGTTGTTTGTAAACAACAGGAAATTTGTCGCTTACAAAAAAATGGCGCGGAAGGGGAAATCACCCAGTCTCTCTCCCACAGTCTCTCCCTCTCTATTACACACAGTCTCTCTCCCACGGTCTCTCCCTCTCTATTACACACAGTCTCTCACCCACAGTCTCTCACCCACGGACTCCCCCACGGCCTCTCCCCCACGGCCTCTCACACAGTCTCCCCCACGGTCTCTCCACCACGACCTCTCCCTCTCTATTACGCAGACTCTCTCACACAGTCTCTCTCCCACGGTCTCTCACCCACACAGTCTCTCTCCCACACAGTCTCTCTCCCACAGTCTCTCTCCCACAGTCTCTCTCCCACACAGTCTCTCTCCCACACAGTCTCTCTCACACAGTCTCTCTCCCCCACGGTCTCTCACACGGCCTCCCTCTCTATTATACACAGTCTCTCCCACACGGCCTCTCCCACACGGTCTCTCACACAGCCTCCCTATTACACACAGTCTCTCTCCCACACAGTCTCTCTCCCCCACGGCCTCTCCCCCAGTCTCCCCCGCAGTCTCTCTCCCCCACAGTCTCTCTCCCCCACGGTCTCTCCCCCACGGCCTCTCCCCCAGTCTCTCACACAGTCTCCCCCACAGTCTCTCTCCTCCACGATCTCTCACACGGCCTCCCTCTCTATTACTCACAGACGATCTTCGCCCTCCGCTCCCTCTCCGTCGGCTTCCTTCCGTCGCGTGCGAGTGACGTCGGGCGAGCAAAGTGGGAGCAAGCAACGCCGGCGTGACGTCATGACCGTTGGAGGGGGGGATGACGTCACGACCGGTGGATGACGAACGGACGTGACATCCGACCATTGGGGGGTGGGGCGTATTACCTGAAGATATAAATGTGTCGTTAAACCCGCCACCACCCAACACAGACAATTAGTAAGGTTTGTAAAGTAAACAGAATATGCCAATTCGTTACTAGTGTAATGACTCTTGGACAATACAAACTGAAGAGGGCTTTCTTTATTTTGATTTGGGCGATTGACGCAGATAACTTGGGCCAGGGATGACGCGCAAATCGCGACGATGCGAAGACAGCGATGACACGAAGACAGCGGCGACGCAAATACAGAAGCGACACGAAGACAGCGACGACCCCAATCCCACGGCAGCCTTGAACCTTGCCCCTCGTCCCTAACTCCGCCCCTGGCCACGCCCCCTTTCTAGAACTCTCTGGCCCGTTCCCGTACTTCCCTGTTGATTACCCCTTGTGATAACTTGCCCTCTATTATTTATCAACCCTGTAATGTCTGCTTGTGACCTCTAGTCCACGCACTGTCTCCACACACACACTGTCTCCACACACACACTGTCTCCACACACGCACTTTCTCTACATTTGTACAGCACACCGGTGTGTTGGAGAGTGAATCCACTTTCACAATCTGATTACGACGTTTCGCCAGTAATTACAACGAGCATCATCAGGCGAAAGCCATATCTGTGGAGAAATCCTCCTGTTTCGTTCCTAAATCCCTCGGCCCTTATGTGCGTACCTCCATCCCGGCTGCGTTCCTGCGGTGAGCAGGGATTTTCTGTGTCTGCGCCTCGGTCGTGGAATTCCCTACCATTGGAAATTCGTTTAACCGACAATGTGGATACTTTTAAGTCGCGTTTTAAAACCACAAATTATTAAGTCCGTTTATTCTTTGTATCTCTCATCCTCTCTTGGCCTTTCCTTAACCTTAATTTTACAAGGCGCCTTGAGACAGAGAAAGGCACCTTACAAATAAGTGAAAATTATTAATTAGCTGTGTCGGGTGGTGACGGATTTAACGACATTTATAGTTATGCAATCTAACAAAAAAACTATTGTGGATATTAGTCGTGAAAGCCAACGTATTAAAATGAAAATACTGCACATCTATATATCACCCCATGATGCAGAGTCTTAAAGATTAGAGTGGTAAGTACGGTGCATTAAATGTGGTAACTTTTTGTCTATTTGTATTGTTTCTTTATGCCAACTTCATATAAAACACGAAAAAAACACCTACAAACGTGTCAAACAAGAATGTGCAAAAATAAGTTATTTTAAACAATAATGACGATTTAGTGATTGTCCGGTGTTTTTGAAAATCCGGTGCCTCCTACCCCAACTCCCTAAGCCGGTGCAGTTTGCAAGTGTTTGCGTTTTAAGTTAATGTTACTCAAATATATACAGCACAGTACCTCCTCTACCTACGAACACTCGACTTACGAACTTTCAGAGATTGGAAAAAACCCGGTACAGTGCGTCCAGTTGCCTGTTCGGACCGAGAGTCGTAAGTTCAACCGCCCCGCTCAATAGATGGTGGTGGTGGCATCTACATCTGCAGAACGTGAAGAACAAGTAGCATCTACATCTGCAGAACGTGAAGAACCAGCAGCATCTACATCTGCAGAACGTGACGAATTAGTGGCATCTACATCTGCAGAACGTGAAGAATCAGTGACATCGACATCTGCAGAATGTGAAGACACCAGTGGCATCTACACCAGCAGAACACGAAGAACCAGTGGCATCTACATCTGCAGAACTTGAAGAACCAATGGCATCTACATCTGCAGAACATGATGAACCAGTGGTATCTGCATCTGCAAATCCAAGAACCAGCGGCATCTAAATCTGCAGAACTTGAAGAACCAGTGTCATCCGCATCTGCAGAACACGAAGAACCAGTGGCATCTACATCTGCAGAACGCGAAGAACCAGCAGCATCTACATCTGCTGAACTTGAAGAACCAGCGTCATCTACATCTGCAGAACATGAAGAACCAGTGGCATCAACATCTGCAGAATGTGAATAAACAGTGGCATCTACATCTGCAGAACATGAAGGACCAGCGTCATCTACATCTGCAGAACATGAAGAAACAGTTGCATCTACATCTGCAGAACATGAAGGACCAGTGACATCTACATCTGCAGAACATGAAGGACCAGTGACATCTCCATCTGCAGAACAGGCATCTACAGGAGAGTACACAACTTTCAAAGCCATTCCCCGTGTTTAGCGTACACGCCGTACAACACGTTTGGAATCGACAGGAGTAAAGTGGGGACTTACTAACAAAGCAACTTACCTCTGGAACATAACTCATTCGTAAGTAAAGAAGTCGCTGTATTGGGTATATATATGTGTATGTGTACACGGGGTATATATGTGTGTTTGTGTGTGTTTGGAGCCATTGAAGAGGGTTCTATAATGGTCACACAAAGTGCTTGGCCACAACTGAACCACGATACCCTCGTTGCTGATCTCATCAAGGAGCTATAAACCATCGCCACGCGACACTCCGGTGGTCATACTCGTAGCAGTAGCAGCAGCGGCAGCAGCAGCAGCAGCGGCAGTGGCGGCTTCGGGCTCAGCTGTCGAATCAAAAGGCGGCGGTCACCGCATCATCGTCGTGTGACACTTTCCGATATGCTTCCGCGGCCGTCTAGAACGCTCTCTTTCCGATATTAGGAAGACGCTGCAAGCTATGCGTCATCGTCTAGATTGACAAACTCATTTGTTTGGAAGCTGCTGCTTGTTTTTGTGTTTAGTTTGTTGTCCTTCCCCGTCCTCTGAACCTCCGATTAGCAACGGTCGGCTACGTACGGTGCGAAGGGAAGTTCAATGTACGTAGGTAAATCTGTTCAGACCTGAACGTTATTATCTATCTTCCCGCTTCACAATGGAGAGGGGAAATGAAGAAACCTTCGCAGTTAGAATCTTTACTTATCCAGGGGCAACCCAATGAGCTATGAAGCTCTTTGTCAAAGATGTCCAGTAGGGGCACGGGGGATCGCAAAGTTACAAAAACAAAGTATTAAAACACGATAAGAGTGCAAAGTATAGGACAGGTAAATAAATTACTTAAAAACTTAACAATTTTAATTGTTACCTTGTAAGGCCCCTATTGAGCTATGTAGAAGCTCTTTTTCAAAAGTGACCTGGGCCATCACAAATGATAGCAGCGCAACCAGGTGGCTGACATAATCACGTGGAAACGTCACCTTCGCCTTCACTGCCGCCGGCCGCGTTTCAAAGCCACCGCGCGTGGCGGGAAGGAGGATGAGGAGGTGGTAGTGGGGG
>CM025672.2:1356007-1367049 GCA_014621495.2 Entosphenus tridentatus | reverse complement strand
TCTCTCACCCACGGTCTCTCCCCCACGGTCTCTCACCCACGGCCTCCGCTCCTTCTCCGTCGGCTTCCTTCCGTCGCGTGCGAGTGACGTGCGGGGGGAGGGGCAATGTGGCAGCAAGCAACGGCGGCGTGACGTCACGACCGGTGGAGTGATTACGTCACGACCGGTGGGGGACGAAGTGACGTGACGTCACGACGGGTGGGTGGGAGCGTAATGACGTGACGTCACGGGTAAGGAGATGCGTGACATCGGCAAAAGTGCGACATGACGTCATGCGATACGTTTGACAATTTGGTGGCTGGACAGATTACATGGTCCCGCCTTTAACCTCCCGAACACTGCCCCATAGACTCAACACTGCCCACAGACTCAACACTTTCCATAGACTCAACACTGCCCATAGACTCAACACTGCCCATAGACTCAACACTGTCCATAGACTCAACACTACCCATAGACTCAACACTGCCCATAGACTCAACACTGCCCATAGACTCAATACTGCACCACAGACTCAACACTGCCCCATAGACTCAACACTGCCCATAGCCTCAACACTACCCATAGACTCAACACTGCCCATAGACTCAACACTGCACCATAGACTCAACATTACCCATAGACTCAACACTACCCCATAGAGGTGCATTGAAATATTATGATACTCCGATTGATGCTCCTGCTGTTGTGGAGTGACTCATGCAGCCAGCTATGGCTGCAGGGTTTTGGTAGTACATGTTGTTTATGCCATTTATTGTGAAAATTCCGTCACAGTTCCTATGATTGCTTTTTCATTGCTTTCATGGCTTTATTTTGGTGATTTCGAAAAGTGTATTGGTTTAGCCATGTTTGTTTGTTGTAGTACAGAGTTAGACTGATGGCCTTAATCTAAGTTGTCTTGTGGTTGTTGTTGTTTGACTTGCATCCCACTGGGATTTTTGCACAAAGCGTTGGTGTACGGTGTTTTTTCTGCAATATTTTGCTGTCTTTTCTTGGATTTTCTGTTTGCACTTAGTCACATATTCACTTTAAGATATTTTTTTTCATGTTTTAGTTTGTTGCGATTGCACCCGATTCAAGAGCCGAATGGCTCACAGGGCTATACCTAATAAATTAACTTGAACTTGAATAGACTCAACACTGCCCATAGACTCAACACTGCACTATAGAATCAACACTGCACCATAGACTCAACACTGCCCATAGACTCAACACTGCACCAAGTGGTAAGGGTGGGGGGGGGACGTCCCCGCGGCGTGCGCGTGGTGCGTTGGAGAGAGACGTGACGTCACGTCGAGCAGGGAATGGTGACGTCACGACCGAATCGCCCGAGTCTGCGTGAGTCCGCGTCTTTGTGTCACTGTGGGAGAATCTTCACCCGTGTCTGTCTGTGTCTGTCTGTATCTGTCAATCTGTGGCCATCCGTGTGTGTGTCTGTATCGGTCTGTGTGTGTCAATCTGTGGCCATCTGTGTCTGTCGATTAGTGGCCATCTGTGTGTGTCTGCCTGTATCGATCTGTGTCAATCTGTCTGTGTGTCAATCTGTGGCCATCTGTGTGTCTGTATGTGTCTGTGTGTTAATCTGTGGCCATTTGTGTCTCTGTCTGTATTCGTCTGTGTGACAAGGCCGTAGTCATGGAGTCAACACTACCCATAGACTCAACACTGCCCATAGACTCAACACTACCCATAGACTCAACACTACCCATAGACTCAACACAACACCATAGACTCAACACAACACCATAGACTCAACATTGCGCCATAGACTCAACATTGCGCCATAGACTCAGCCAAATGCTGTACTCTGAACACGTGGTGATGTTGATTCTAAATGTGGAGAGAAAAAACGGAGGACCCGGAGAAAAATCCACGCAATCATGGGGAGAGAGACACGCAAACTCCAAATATACAGGCGTCAGGGTCGGGATCGAACCCAAGACCTGTATACCAGCAGAGGTAGTTAACATCTCGCCACGACGGAGACAGCTGTGCTAATCGCAGGTGCGGGGAAAGGACAACAAACTAAACACAAAACGCAGTTCTTAAGAAGTGAATTTGTCAATCGAGATGATCATTTAAAAGTGCATCATAGCTCTCAGTGGCTTCCTAATATCGGAAGGGAAGAGCGTTCCAGACGGCCGCAGAAGAAGGGGATCTCAAAGCGCCGCGCGACAATACGCCGCTGCTGCTGCTGCTACGAGGATGACGGTTGGAGAGTTTACGTAATGACGGTTCATGCTCCTGGGCGAGATCATCAGCGAGGTGTAGCGGTTCACCCGTGAATGGATATCGTGCGGTGGCGCGTCACGCAAGTTGTCGTTATGATTGTTGCCTTTCCCTTGCGTGCCCCAGTGCCTACGCAGAACGGAACGGAGCGGAGATGAAGATCTTCTGCCCGATCTGCAAGTGGCTCGTGGTCAGCCTGCCCGCCCTGGACGACCACATGAAGCGGCACAGGGGGTGGACGGAGCCCGCTCTGTTCCGGTGCCCCCACTGCCCATTCAACACGGACAAACTGAACGTGTTCATCAGCCACCAGGCGACGCACGACGCGCGCGAGTCGCACAAGTGCGCCGAGTGCGGCAAGGTGTTCATCGACGCCGAGGTCTTCCGCGAGCACCGGGCGGCGCACGCCGAGGAAAAGCCCTACAAGTGCACCGATTGCGAACTGGCGTTCAACCGCTCGGAGGATCTTCACGAGCACCAAATAACTCACGCCGGCGGCAAGCCCTACCACTGCACTGTCTGCGGGATGGAGTTCACGCGCTCGGAGCACCTCCGCAACCACCAGAGGACCCACACGGGCGAGAAGCCCTACAGGTGTGCCGAGTGCGGCAAGATATTCGCCCGGTCGAACACCCTCGTTGCCCACCGGCGGGTCCACGAGGCTGGCAGGGCACGTCGGTGCGCCGCGTGCGGCAGGGAGTTTGCAGACCCAAGGGCCCTTCACATTCACCAGAACGTCCACGGCCCACCGTCGCGGCCCCCGTCCGGCGGCGAACCGGAGGGTGCCTCGGCTCAGATATTCGACGCTCCCGTTCCCCGCGGAAACGGAGGCGGAGGAGGCGAACCGAGAAGATGGCGGACGTCCGGTGGCGGTGGTAGTGACCGCTCTTTCTCCACCGGAGCGAGGCAGGCGAAGAGAAACGCCCCCACCACCGCCCCCACTACCACCTCCTCAGGCTTTGAAACGCGGCCGGCGGCAGTGAAGGGAACGGCGGCATCGTCGGCGGCGGCGGCAACGACATAGAGGACGCTCCCCCATCACCAACCCACCCCTACTGCCTCAACCCCCCTCGTGTGGCCTTTGTGGCCGTGAATCTGGAGTTGGAATGAAACTACGGCCGTTTTGATGGAACCACGGGGGAGAGGTTTGTATTTTAGTGCCGTTTGTCAATGTCGTAAATTCCTGACCCCGCGCCCCCGACCACTCCCCCCCCCCCATCTGCCGCTGTGACGAGATGTTAAACTCCCTCGCCTAGTATGAACTCAACTATTTTTGGTTATTGTTACCAGGTAAGGCCCCACTGAGCTGTGTAGGAACTCTTTTTCAGAAGCGACCTGGAGGTTCGGGGGATGGGGAAGGACAACAAACTAAACACCACAACAACAAGCAGCAGCTTCCAAAGAAATTAGTTTGTCAATCTAGGCGATGACGCATAGCTCGCAGCGTCTTCCTAATATTGGAAAGAGAGCTTTCCAGACGGCCGCGGAAGCATATGGGAAAGTGTCGCGCAGCGATGATGCGGTGGCCGCTGCCTTTGATTCGACGGCTGAGCTCGAAGCCACTGCTGCTGCCGCCGCCGCCGCCGCTGCTGCGAATATGACCACCGGAGTGTCGCGTGGTGATGGTTTATAGCTCCTTGACGAGATCAGCAACGAGGGTATTGCGGTTTAGTTGTGGCCAAGCACTTTGTGTGACCATTGTAGAACCCTCTTCAATGGCTCCAAACACACACAAACACACATATATACACCCTGTACACACACATATATACCCCGTGTACACACACATATATATATACCCTATACAGCGACTTCTTTACTTACGAATGAGTTATGTTCCAGAGGTAAGTTGCTTTGTTAGTAAGTCCCCACTTTACTCCTGTCGATTCCAAACGTGTTGTACGGCATGTACGCTAAACACGGGGAATAGCTTTGAAAGTTGTGTACTCTCCTGTAGATGCCTGTTCTGCAGATGGAGATGTCACTGGTCCTTCATGTTCTGCAGATGTAGATGACACTGGTACTTCACGTTCTGCAGATGTCGATGACACTGGTTCTTTAAGTGCTGCAGATGTAAATGCCACCAGTTCTTCATGTTCTGCAGATGTAATTGCCACTGGTTCTTCATGTTCTGCAGATGTAGATGCCACTGGTTCTTGACATTCTGCTGCAGATGTAGATGCCACTGGTTCTTTACGTTCTGCAGATGTAGATGCCACTAATTCTTCACGTTCTTGATGTAGATGCCACTGGTTCTTTAAGTTCTGCAGATGTAGATGCCGCTGGTTCTTCACATTCTGCAGATGTAAATGCAACCGGTTCTTCAAGTTCTGCAGATGCCGCTGGTTCTTCAAGTTCTGCAGATGTAATGCCACTGGTTCTTCAGGTTCTGCAGATGTAGATGCCACCACCACCATCTATTGAGCGGGGCGGTTGAACTTACGGTTCTCGGTCCAAACAGGCAACTGGACGCACCGGACCGGGTTTGTTCCAATCTCTGAAAGTTCGTAAGTCGAATGTTCGTAAGTAGAGGAGTCCTTGTGCTGTATATAATTGCGTAACGTTAACTTAAGATGCAAACACTTGCAAACTGCACCGGCTTGCGGGGTTGGGAGAGGAGGCGCCAGATTTTCAAAAACACCGGACAATCACTAAATCGTCATGATTGTTTAAAATAATTTATTTTTGCACATTCTTGTTTGACATGTTTGTAGGTGTTGTTTTTTTCCGTGTTTTATATTCGTTTATTATATGAAGTTGGCATAAATAAACAATACAAATAGACAAAAAGTTATCGCATTTACTGCACCGTACTTAACACTCATCTCTCAGGCTCTGCATCATGGGGTGATGTATAGACGTGCAGTATTTTCATTTTAACACGTTGGCTTTCGCGACCAATATCCATGAGTTTTTTTTGTTAGATTGCGCGCATATAAATGTGTCGGTAAACCCCCCACCGCCCGACAATTAATAATTTTCATTTATTTGAAAGGCGCCTTCCACTGTCTCAAAGCTCCTTGTAAGATTAAGCTTAAGGAAAGGCCAAGAGAAGATGAGAGCTACATCGAATAAACTGACTTAAGAAGATATGGTTTCATCTACATTGTCGGTTAAACGAATTTTCCATGGTAGAGAATTCCACGACCGAGACGCAGATACAGCAAATGCCCGCTCACCCCAGGAACGCAGCCAGGAAGGAGGTACGCACAGAAGGGCCGAGGGATTTAGGAACGAAACAGGAGGATTTCTCCACAAATATGGCTGTCCTCTGATGATGCTCGTAATTACTGGTGAAACGTCGTAATCAGATTGTGAATGTGCATTTACTCTCCAAAAAAAAACCGGAAGTTTAAGGTTTTGCGTCAACTTTCGTAAATTGGACAAAGTCTCAGTGGCAGACGCTCATCTGCTTGCACGTATGGACGATTCCCTGGACGTGTTGTCGGGCGCTCGGATTCTTTTCAACATTGGACCTGCTGGGGTTTTGGCAACTACCCCTGGATGACTGTACCAATTTGTCTCCCAATAGGATTGCATTCAGCGCCTGCCACATTCCAGAGACTTATGGAATTGGTCCTGGCGGGACTGCAATGGGACTCCTGCCTGATTTACTTAGATGATATCACTGTGTTTGGTCGCACATTTGAGGAGCATTTGCAAAGGTTGCGTGCTCTAGGGTACGGGTGAGAGTGAGGACTCACTCTCACTCGACATGCTTGCTTGGAGCCTCCTCCTTCACACTTCTCACGTAGACCTCAACTTCTGTTCCCAAAGCAGAGACTCGGTCTCCCGTGTGCCACCTTAACCCCATCCGTGTCTGACAGCCAGGGCTTTCTTCCTGTTCCTGCTTCACGATCAAGAGGGGAACTGAAAAATCCTCCCCCCCACATTCCACTTTCACCCCTGGCCACGTCTCAAAGCTGGGGATCTCTCCGCGCTCCCGCTTTATGTTCGGTCGGAAGGCGGAAGGATCTTCACCGTCGCATTCTACCTTAACCCCTGGCAATGTCTCGAAGCTGAGGGTCTCTCCATGTTCTGATGTTAGCGATGCCGAGGGGGTCGCCGAGGGGGTCGCCGCGGGACCCTCACCCCCGAGGCTCGCCACGACCTCCCCAGAGGCAGTCACACCCTCGTGACGCCCGGCCTTCCGGCGGGCGTGGCGGCGGAGGAGGGGAAGACTGGCTGGCGGCGTCGACGCGCTCAAGCTCGCGCGGATCCGCCGGCGTGCCCGGAGGCTCCCCACCCCGGAGGAGGCCTTCCCGCGCGTGGGGCATGCGAAGGGCCTCCCGGCCGCGTGTGTCCTCTTGTGCACGCGGAGGGTGCCCAATTGCGTGAACGAGCTTCCGCACACGTCGCACACGTATGGCCTCTCGCCCGTGTGCGTGCGCTTGTGGATGCCCAGGTTGCCCGACTGGGCGAAGGACTTGCCGCACGTGGAGCACTTGTAGGGCTTCTCGCCCGTGTGGGTCCTCGCGTGTATGACGAGGACCCTTGACTGTGCGAATCGCTTCCCACACACCGTGCATCCGTAGGGCTTCTCGCCCGCGTGGGTCTTCTCGTGGTTGAAGAGCGTCCCCGACTGGTTGAATGCCTTGCCACACGTGATGCACCTGTACGGCTTCTCGCTCGTGTGGACCCGACTGTGGATGACGAGGTTGTCCGAGCGCGTGAACTCCTTGCCGCACACGGCGCACACGTACGGCTTCTCGCTCGTATGGATCCTTTCGTGGTTGAGGAGGTGGTGCGACTGAGTGAAGTCCTCCCCGCAGACGTTACAACAGTAGGGCCTCTTGTCTGCGCGGATCCTCCCGTCCGGTGAGACGTCTCCTAGCGGTGGGGAGGCGAACGCCTTCCCGCGTCGCGCCCGCTTTATGTGCACGCTCTGATGGGAGCAAAAGTCTCCCGAATTCGAGAATACTTCATCGCACATCCAGCACTTGTAGAGCTTCTCGTCGGCATGACTCCTCTGGTGGCCAATCAGCGTGGCCGCTTTGTCCGTGCTGTACGGGCAGTGAGGGCACTGGTACAGCACGGACTCGGTCCGGCCCCTGTGCTGCTTCATGTGGTCCTCCAGGGCGGTCAGGCTGATCACCACCCAGTTGCAGATCGGGCAGTAGATCTTCATCTCTCCTCCCTCGTTCATCGTTCCCGTCCTGGCACTGGGGCAAAGAGTGAAGCACACGAAAGAAAATGAATCTCCCCCGCCCCTACGAAGTATCGCAAACAAGTCGTGAAGCTACAGTGAGGGAAAAAAGTATTTGATCCCCTGCTGATTTTGTACATTTGCCCACTGACAAAGAAATGATCAGTCTATAATTTTAATGGTAGGTTTATTTGAACAGTGAGAGACAGAATAACAACAACAAAATCCAGAAAAACGCATGTCAATAATGTTATAAATTGATTTGCATTTTAATGAGGGAAATAAGTATTTGACCCCTCTGCAAAACATGACTTAGTACTTGGTGGCAAAACCCTTGTTGGCAATCACAGAGGTCAGACGTTTCTTGTAGTTGGCCACCAGGTTTGCACACATCTCAGGAGGGATTTTGTCCCACTCCTCTTTGCAGATCTTCTCCAAGTCATTAAGGTTTCGAGGCTGACGTTTGGCAACTCGAACCTTCAGCTCCCTCCACAGATTTTCTATGGGATTAGGGTCTGGAGACTGGCTAGGCCACTCCAGGACCTTAATGTGCTTCTTCTTGAGCCACTCCTTTGTTGCCTTGGCCGTGTGTTTTGGGTCATTGTCATGCTGGAATACCCATCCATGACCCATTTTCAATGCCCTGGCTGAGGGAAGGAGGTTCTCACCCAAGATTTGACGGTACATGGCCCCGTCCATCGTCCCTTTAATGCGGTGAAGTTATCCTGTCCCCTTAGCAGAAAAACACCCCCAAAGCATAATGTTTCCACCTCCATGTTTGACGGTGGGGATGGTGTTCTTGGGGTCATAGGGAGCATCCCTCCTCCTCCAAACACGGCGAGTTGATTTGAAGCCAAAGAGCTCCATTTTGGTCTCATCTGATCACAACACTTTCACCCAGTTGTCTTCTGAATAATTCAGATGTTCATTGGCACACTTCAGACGGGCATGTATATGTGCTTTCTTGAGCAGGGGGACCTTGTGGGCACTGCAGGATTTCAGTCCTTCACGGCGTAGTGTGTTACCAACTGTTTTCTTGGTAACTATGGTCCCAGCTCCCTTGAAATCATTGACAAGATCCTCCCGTGTAGTTCTGGGCTGATTCCTCACCGTTCTCATGATCATTGCAACTCCACGAGGTGAGATCTTGCATTGAGCCCCAGGCCGAGGGAGACTGACAGTTCTTTTGTGTTTCTTCCATTTGCGAATAATCACACCAACTGTTGTCCCCTTCTCACCAAGCTGCTTGGCGATGGTCTTGTAGCCCATTCCAGCCTTGTGTAGATCACCAATCTTGTCCCTGACATCCTTGGAGAGCTCTTTGGTCTTGGCCATGGTGGAGAGTTTGGAATCTGATTGATTGATTGCTTCTGTGAACAGGTGTCTTTTATACAGGTAACAAGCTGAGATTAGGAGCACTTCCTTTAAGAGTTTGCTCCTAATCTCAGCTCGTTACCTGTATAAAAGACACCTGGGAGACAGAAATCTTTCTGATTGAGAGGGGATCAAATACTTATTTCCCTCATTAAAATGCCAATCAATTTATAACATTTTTGACATGCGTTTTTCTGGATTTTGTTGTTGTTATTCTGTCTCTCACTGTTCAAATAAACCTACCATTAAAATTATAGATTGATAATTTCTTTGTCATTGGGCAAACGTACAAAATCAGCAGGGGATCAAATACTTTTTTCCCTCACTGTATATCGTGGACTCCCCATGCCCATACTGGACATTTGTTGAAAAGAGCTTTATAGCTCATATGATTCCTCCTGCAGTCTAAATAAAGATTCTGATTTTGAGATGACTGGCAGATACACCACCTGTAGCCTCTACTGTGCAAACTCGCTGCGTTTTAGTCGCCCGGCGCTCTGCTCGTTGTTGTGAGCGTCGCTCCTCTGCCCTCCGTTGTTGCTGGAGGGCGACTGCCTCCAACTGCCCAGTAGCAGCGTCCTTAATAAACCTCCTCCTCCACAGAGGCTGATCTTGACACCGCTGGTACCAGTCGTCGGCAAGTCCACTCAGCTCCACATCCTCCCATACCGCATCAGCGCCATCTTATCCCCAGCCCGTACCACGCCCATTTAGCCCCCCTCGATCCATGCAGTGGCTGGGCATGCAGGCTACATGACCCAGTCAAAGCAGCCTTGGAAGAGCTCGCCGATGATAAGGACCCTGTCCAGATCCTTCAAGGATTTGTGAGCTCCTCACACTGCGACTCAGCCTGCAGGTTAAACCCACGATGGATCGTGGGCATGGCCGGCCTGCAAGTTGAAAACCGGCGCAGACACAACAACAACAAGAACCGCCATTCGCCACAAAGTGGCGGTGATGTCACCACGGCGCCTGTGCCAGGCTAGGTATACCTTGAGGCCGTCACGTGAAGTGTCCAGGCCTCGTTGCTGGCAGGAGGTCACGGGACAGAGACACAGACACGAAAATGTAAAAAGATCCCTCGCATAGATTTTGACTTAAAACTTTTGTGACCGCAGGAATTCACATTTTTTTGGTTCTTTCGGTAAAGTCACGTAGATAGAAAATACAAATAAAATTAAAGAAGTATTTTAAGAAACGTATTTTAAACACGCTTTTATGAAATGTACTAGTAATGGAAGAACTCCACGACTCCAGGAAGTGGCCCTGACCAATTACAGCCAACGTCAGTTGAGCGTGGACAATTAGAGCCAAGCCGAAACATAACATATACAAAATAATGTTTTTAAATATGTTTTTAAATTTTTTATGATAAAATATAGTATTGTCATCAGTGTGACATAAGTATACCAAGTTCGCAGTCGATACCACATTGGGAAGTGGGTTACTATTTAGTTACAAGATTTGAGGATACGACAATAACAGAGTGAGTTAAATGAAAGAGTGTAAAATAATATTTAAAAATACTCTTTTTTAAACACGCTTTCATGAAATGTACCGTACTAGTAATGGCAGGAGTTCACGACTTCAGGAAGTGGCCCTGAAGCTTGCCACAGCATAAGGGACCGTAGCCAATTACAGCCAACGTCAGTTGACCGTGGACAATTAGACCCAACATAAAAAAAATGTTTAAAAAAAATGTTTAATGATAAAATATGGTATTGTCATCAGTATGACATAAGTATACCAAGTTTGCAAGTCGATACCACATTGGGAAGTGTGTTAAAATCGAGTTACAAGATTTGAGGATACGACAACAACAGACAGAGTTAATAAAAAGCGCGTAAAATAAGTTAAATTGAAAAATATTTTTTTAAACACACTTTTATGAAATGTACTAGTAATGGCAGAACTCCACGACTCCAGGAAGTCGCCCCGACCAATTGCCATGGCGTAAGGGACCGTGGCTAATTACAGCCAACGTCAGTTGAGTGTGGACAATTAGAGCCAAGCCGAAACATAACATATGAAAAAAATGTTTTAAAATGTTTTTTTTATTTTTAATGATAAAATATGGTATTGTCATCAGTATGACATAAGTATACCAAGTTTGCAGTCGATACCACATTGGGAAATGGGTTAAAATTGAGTTACAAGATTTGAGGATACGACAACAGACAATATTTTAATATTTGTATTATTTTATTTTTATATATTTATTTTATTTTATTATTTCCCTTCTACGTGACTTTACCGAAAGAACCAATAATATATTCTGTCTATTGTAAAAAAA
>CM025672.2:1325669-1336586 GCA_014621495.2 Entosphenus tridentatus | reverse complement strand
CCAGGTAGCCTGCAGCAGGCTGTAGGGGCAAGTGCTGTGTTAGTAGCGAGTAGCAGCACCTAGACACAAAGACAAAGCTACCCCAGGTAGGCTGTAGGGGCAAGTGCTGTGTGAGTAGCAGCAGCGCCTATGAAGGCCGCCACTGATGTGAGCCGTGCCCTGGCCGGGTACGCAGAACGCAGCGCGCTAACCACTGCGCCACCGCTCCCGAACTCACACAGGCAAAGACAAAGGCGCCCACCCACACCCGGTATAGCCTCACCAGAATGTCGGGGCAAGTGCTCTTACGAAGGACCCGGCACTGCGGCGGATGTGGCCAGCGCGCACGCCCGGCCGCCTTTGTCTCTCTCCCCAGTGACGACGCTACAAGGTAACTCGTTTGAGGCCGAGTCTACCTAGGGGGAGGCCGCACTCACGGACCACTGCCCGCTCCCTCCTCTGGTCAGCTCTCGTATGTGACGTCACTTCCGTCCTCTCCACACAACCCCATCGCGTTCGCATGACGTCATTTCTCCGCAAACCGGAGGGCGCGCGAGTGACGTCATCTACGAGAGGATCCACACGCGGGGGACGTGACGTCACGTCGGCCGCCGTAGCGGCTGCTGGAGACGCGGGGGTTTGACGTCACGGATGGACGCAGAGCGCGAGAGTGGTGAGTCCGTCTGTGTGTGGTCTGTGGGTGTGTGTGTGGTCTGTGTGTCTGTCTGTGTGTGTGTGTGTCTGTCTGTGTGTGTCTGTGTGTGTCTGTCTGTGTGTTTGTCTGTGTGTCTGTGTCTGTCTGTGTGTCTGTCTGTATGTGTCTGTGTGTGTCTGTATGTGTCTGTGTGTATCTGTCTGTGTCTGTGTATGTCTGTGTGTGTCTGTCTGTGCGTGTCTGTCTTTGTATGTCAGACTGTCTTTGTCAGCCTGTGTCTTTGTCTATGTGTCTGTCTGTCTGTCTGTGAGCCTGTGTCTGTGTGTATGGGGAGCGGTGGTGCAGCGGTTAGCGCTACGAACCCGACGACCAGAGTTCGATTCCCGCTCACGGGGCTTCAATTGAGTAGCTGGTGCGGTGCCTAAAAACATTGGCTCTGGTGAGACAAAGGCGGCCGGGCGTGGTGCTGGCCACCCACCCACTCGTGTGCCACAGTGCCGGCCTTCATAGTTACTCGCTAACAGCACTTGCCCCAACAATCTGGTGAAATCTATACGGGGCATCTGTGTCTTTATGTGTTGTGCCTGTCTATCCGTATGTGTATGACTTGCATCAGCCAGTCATCTCAGTCAGTCGACCCATGGCACCTGCTGGGTCTGCCCCGTGGCCTCCTGCCAGCGGGCGTTCGACACTTCACGTGGCCTTAACGTGCACATGGCCTGGCACAAGCACCGTGGTGATGTCACCGTCAGTTAGTGGCGAATGGCGGTTGTTGTTGTTGATGTATGCCGGTTGCGATAGATATAATTACTCAACCCAAGCTATGAATACTTGGATACTTGAGTTTTCTTTGTCCTGTTCGCCTTTTGGCATCGTTCTCCGGTCGACTAAGACCGGTGCTGTCAAAATATCCGATGACACTGGTCAACACACTTTTTCTGGCATAAGGTATTCCAACGGTTTTAAGGTAATTTTGGGGTTCTGATTCCAAATATGGCATCAGTTTTTGTCTATCACATCAGGTTTTTGAGATATAAAATATTGCATTTTCAATAAAAACTGCAAAGAAAAATATTAAATAAATGTGGATATCTACACACTATCCTAAAAATACAGCACCATATTTTAACACTAAAACAGTCACTGATTCGCAACAACTTGCAATCATAAGTGACAAGAGTTAATTTCGGGTAAAATCAATGAAAATGGGGTATGCCGATAGCATAAAAATGAGATGTGATAGAGCAAATCCGAGATCAGATTTGGAATCAGCACCCTGAAATTAGTCTAAAACAGCTGCAAAAGTCCAGGCCAGAATTTTTTTTTGTTGACCAGTGTTATTGATCGAGCACCTTGGTCAAGGCGCTGTGTTTACGAGAATGCCATCCGGCAATGGGTACCGCCGGTCAGCACCGTTGTTTACGTACGGTGCGAAAGAAGTAAAATGTACAGCAACGGACAATTTTCTTGCTTCTTTCAGCTGCTTGCGTTGTGGCCGAAACGTCGTGAGAATTGTATTTTATAATGTTTCATTTTTATTATTTTATTATTTCCCTTTGTGAGAATTGTATTTTATTGTTTTATTTTTATTATTTTATTATTTCCCTTTGTGAGAATTGTATTTTATTATGTTTTATTTTTATTATTTTATTATCTCCCTTCTACGTGACGACTTTACCAAAAGAACCAAGAAGATGAATCCCTGTAGTCACGAAAGCTTTAAATCGAAACGGACAATTTCTTCACCTTTCTCTAGGTTCACACCTCGGCGGAGGGGATGAATTTCCTTCTCGTGCCTCACTGCATCCCAGCGCCCGAGACGTTAAAATGAACGAGGGAGCAGAGATGAAGATCTACTGCCCGATCTGCAACTGGGTGGTGATCAGCCTGCCCGCCCTGGAGGACCACATGAAGCGGCACAGGGGACGGACTGAGTCCGTGCTGTACCAGTGCCCCCACTGCCCGTACAGCACGGACAAAGCGGCCACCCTGATCGGCCACCAGAGGACGCACGCCGACGAGAAGCCCTACAAGTGCAGGGTGTGCGGGGAAGTCTTCGCCAACTCGGGAGACTTCTGCTCCCACCAGAGGATTCACGCCAAACGAAAGCGGCACAAGTGCTCCTTCTGCGGAAAGGCGTTCGCGCAGTCGGAGGACCTCCGGGAACACGAGAGGATACACACGGGCGAAAAGCCCTACCACTGCACCGTCTGCGGAATGGACTTCACTCAGTCGCACCACCTGCTCAGCCACCAGAGGATCCACACGGGCGAGAAGCCGTACGCGTGCGCCGTGTGCGGCAAGGCGTTCGCGCGCTCGGACACGCTCGTCACCCACAAGCGGGTCCACACGGGCAAGAAGCCCTACAGGTGCGCCACGTGCGGCAAGGAATTCACGCAGTCGGGAGGGCTCGTCATACACGAGAGGATCCACACGGGCGAGAAGCCCTACAAGTGCACCGTGTGCAAAAAGGCCTTCGCCCAATCGGGAGCCCTGTGCATACACACGAGGATCCACACGGGGGAGAAGCCTTACGCGTGCCCCACGTGCGGGAAGGCCTTCTCCGAGTCGGGAACCCTCGGCATCCACAAGAGGATCCACACGGGGGAGAAGCCCTACGGGTGCCCCACGTGCGGGAAGTCGTTCACGCACTCGGGAGCCCTCCGCATCCACCAGAGAACCCACGTGGGTGGGAAGCCCTGCAAGTGCACAAAGTGCGGGGACGCGTTGACGTTCTCGGCTCGCCTCCGCGCTCCCAGGGGAACGTGCCGGGGCAGGAGGCGCCAGGAGTGCGCCGCGTGCAGGGGGGCATCCGCCGACGCCAAAGACCCCGAGGACGAAACCGCGACTCCCTCCGGGGAGGTGGAGGTGACCGTTGAGGATGAGAGTCCCGCGGTGGAGCGGGGGCACGAAGAAAACCCTAATTTTGAGACGTGGCCGGGGGTTAAGGTGGAACGTGGACCCGAGCCTCCTTCGACCTCCCTGTCAATTGTAAAGCGGGAATGTGACGAAGGGGCCTGCTCTGAGGCGCAGTCGAGGGTGAAGGTGGAACGTGAAGGTAGCGATGGTCCTTCCATCTCGCCGTCAATCGTGAAGCAGGAGCGTGAAGAACGACCCGGCTCAGAGACGTGGCCAGGGGTGAAGGTAGAACGTGGAGGTGACGGTGCCTCGTTTCCCTGCTCGATCGTGAAGCGAGAACGGGAAGGAAGCCCCGGCTGTGAGACACGGCTGTTGTGAAGGTGGCACACGGGAGGCCGGGTCTCTGCTTTGGGAACGGATGTTGAGGTCTCCGTGGGAAAGTGGAGGAGGGGACTACAAAAGGAAGCATGTCGAGTGAAAGCAAGTCCTCGACTGGGACCTTTATTAATTTGGTGGCGCGGGTGGAGGATGTGGGCTACACAGAGGCGGCAGGTCTCGTGGGGCGGAGATGAAACACTCGAGAAGCTGCCCAAGAGAGAAAAATGTTGAGAAAATGCCATCCGATACATCGGCCGTTGGAAAGCACGAGCGCATCTGCACGAGTGAACAGAATGGATGGAGAAACTATCACGAAGTGTTGGAAGATACGAGAAATAAGTCCTGTGCCGGTGGACCGCTGGAGTCATAAGTAATGACACAAATAAAAGGTGACACCTCATGGAACTCTGTAAAGAACTGCGACGTGATGCGTGGCAGCTGTTGAGTAGAATTGTCTCTTGGCGGTTGTTCCTCTCAAATAGTGTGGTTTCTACTGAAGCTACACCAATGAGTTGTTATTGATAAGACTACTAGATACGGATTCGCCTTCTTAAGTATAACGACCGACACTATTGTTGGAGACTTCGCGACGGCTGGCCAGTGAGTCCTATTCTGGGACAGAAGCCCCTGGGCAATGAGTGATTGGCAAGGAACGCACTCGGGTGCCTGGCCAGTTAATCGTCACCTGGGGGGCAAACCCCTGGGCAGAGATTAGGGAGGAGACTCAATGATTGGTCAGCGAGTCGTCGTTTGGAACAAAAGCTCCTGGGCAATGACTGGCAAGGAACGAGCGCCAGGGGATAAAAGAGAGTGAGAGAGGAAGAGGAGGGGGGAGTTCTTCGTGCGGAGTGCTGGAGCGTGGTGTGTTTCCTGCCGTATGACGGGAGATGTTTCCTGTGGGTCATCGAATAAAGAGACCATTGCTGAACACGGTGGTGAGCCGAGTCCTTCTTCTCACGATTATCAACATTATGAAATATATCCAGATTTGTTTTGGGGGTTCAGGGGGCATGTTTGAAATGTAAATTTTACAGGTAGGAACAACAGTTCCACACTGCCCACCAGGGATTATTTGTCTGTCTGTCGTGCATAGCCACGCCCCCGATTTGTATTTCATAGAGCGCTTCGGGCGGGCTCAGCACCACGTGACGCGCCGCCCCACGCAGGTTGCGCCGCGTGACATGGATCGCACGAATGTGCTGTCCAACCAAGTTCCTACCTGCCCACTCCGAAGGAACGTGTTTTAAAGATTTTTATAGTTACAAGCGAAGGCTTTGTCTAGAATATCATTAGAATTTAAATCAGTTGATTAGTCAGTCACAGTAACCTATATCTGTTAAGACGAATAACTGGTCGTGGACTTTGCTGGTTTTATATGAGTTTTTGACATCGCACGTTTAACTAATTGAGCTTTCAAATACGAGTGGGAAGCCAGTTGAGATCCAGTCAGAATAAATTCTGTAAAGACATCGCTGTTTTTTTTGTTTTTGGCCAACTTTATTGGCAATTAACAATGACGACAGTTTCATAGGCAGGGATACACATTCTGGCACGTTCTGGAGTGGTTAGCAATAAAATGACTACGGAACGACACGCACGTTTGTGGGTGACGGTCGCACGTCGGGTTTCACCACGTCGCCCCCATCCCAACCCCTTCACGAGCTCCATCCAACCCTGGACATACCCCCCTCAGCATTGATACGTGCCCGTCAGTTTTATCATTTTGAAATTTGGCAATGTCACATACCAGGCTATTATATACAACATTCCCTCCCCCACCTCATTCTACCTGCTTCCTCTATCCTCTCACTTCAGGTCACATCCCCAGGCTATTATATACAACATTCCCCCCCCTTGCTCCCCCCGCCCCACCCAGCCCGTCCCCCTCCCACTCCCTCTATCCTCTCACTTAAGTTCTTCCTCCCCTGTCTTCCCCTCCGCACAGAAAAGTACAACAGATAGCCCCGATCACGGAACCCACTCGGGTGGGGTGGCCAGCCCAATCCTCTCCCTCTCTCCGTCTTCGCAAACGTCAGCTACTCTACAGCGGCTCCATAATAGTAGGACGTACCTATTTTGTGATGTCACGTTACCGCTCTACAGTAGGACCCCTCTTAACGACGGTAATTGGTTCCACAAAACCGGCCGTCAAGTGATTTGGTCGTTAAGCGAGTATAGGAAATACATGTTAAAGTCTTAACTCGTTCCAATAGCATGGAAAGTTGCCCCTTTTCACCCCAAAAATTCACATTTTAATAATGTATATTCATACGTAAAGATACTGACAATATAAACACATATTAAAAGAAACACGATTAAGCAATGCATTAATATTTACTGTACCAACAACAGCCTGACTTTTAACAGAACGGGCGGTAAGCGAACACATTGGGTTCTACGGAGGCCCGCCGTAAAGCGTTTAGTCATAAACAGGGGTAGCCGTTGAAAGGGGTTCCAATGTATATCAGTGGATTCTCATTGAAATGTTAGCATGCATATACAAAACTCGATGTAGAAAATGTAACATTAATCAGGATTATTTTACAGAAATGTCTCTCTTTAACCGCAAGCTACTGGACTCGCCGGGTTCATCACTTCCGCCGATTACAGGAATCCCTCGTTATTCGCCAACTTGCTATCCACGACTTTGGCTACCCGTGAATGACATCTGTAACGCTACACGACTGCTGCATCGAGAAAGTGATGAGATCAAGTTACGAAAGTGATTAAGTGATTAGATAAAGAAGTGATGAGAGATAAAGCTTATTTACCTATTCTTGGTTCTCTTGGTAAAGTCACGTAGAATGGAAATAATAAAATAATAAAAATAGAAAACAATACAAATTCTCACGACGTTTCGACTGCAACACAAGCAATCATCATCAGGTGTGAAATCCACAGCAAGACTTTACCGAAAGAACCAAGAATATGAATCCCTGCAGTCACGAAAGTTTTAAATCAAAACTTATACAGGTAGGAACAATAGGTTCCTCACTGCCCACCAGGGATTATTTGTCTGTCTGTCTGTCGTGCATATCCAGAATTCCACCCACCCATGCACCTCCCCACCGAACACCAAGCTATGCCGCGATTGGTTGACGATGTCGGGGAGTGTGGGGGGGGGAAGGGTCAACATGCCCACTCATTCAACTGCCTCCCCCCCTGAACGCCGCGCTGTCCAACCAAGTTCCTACCTGCCCACTCCGAAGGAACGTGTTTTACCTATTTAAGGTAATTCATTAAAATGAAGTTTTGCGTAGAGCCAATATAATTTATCTGCTAAATTTCCCATTCACGAGCATCGCCGGAGCGCATTCCCTCGCGACTAACGAGAGAAACACCGTGTAACGGGCAAGTCTCTGTCCGTCACGCTCTGCATCTCCCACACGGTAGGTCAGAGGAAAACGTGCGTACAACCAAAAATGCTTCTCTTGCCGACGGCATGCGTGGAAAATGTCCGCCTTTCCCAATCGACAATGTTTTGTCTCCCGAGATTCCGAAAAAGTAACGCCCGATACAAGCGTGAATCTTGCTCTTTAAGCACGAGATTATTTGATGTATATTGAAATTGTACGATAATCTCGATTCACAATCATAGCTCTTTCACGGGATCATCCTGGTTCCATGCAGTGACCTGTTTTGTACGCGCGAATATACGTTGAACGTATTTCGCGAATACCGGACGTAGCCAACCGCGCTAATCGGAGGTGCGGGGGGAAGGATGACAAAGTAACACCACACAAAAAGCAGTTCTAGAGAAATGCTTTTGTGTCACAATCTAGATGGTTTAAAAGTGCGAAGCTCCCAGTGACTTCCTAACATCGGAAGAAGCATTCCAGACGGCCGCAGGAGCAGCGCATCCGAAAGCGCCGCGCGACGACGAAGCGGCGACAGCCGTTTTTGCCCTCGCAGAATTCGTTACAATGAACTACATCAACACACCGTCACGTCTCCTGTGCTTCAGTGAGAAGCATAACGTTTTAATTCCCCCCCCCCCCCCCCGGGGCGGGGGCGTTCGCCCCCCCCTCTTCGTGCGCATTGACCGCATTCTCCACACCCACGGCGCTGTAATACAACATGAAAAACGGACACTGGGAAGTGGGCGTGTCTTTGCCCACACGTGGTGTCATGGCGGCAAAGGGGGCGTTGCTGCTTTAGGTGCTTGGGGATTGCTACAGCCGAGGGCTCTCTTCGGTTTCCTGCTTCACGACGGACGGAGCGACGGAAGGCGCCGGAATTGACGCTGGAACTGGTGCCGGAACTGGCGCCGGAACTGGTGCTGGAACGTCCGCTTTGACGACTTCCTCTTCCTCCTCCTCTTCCTCCTCTTCCTCCTCCTCTTCCTCCTCTTCCTCCTCCTCTTCCTCCTCCTCGGCCTTCCCCTTCACGGTGGGCCGGCCGTCGCTCTCCGCCTTCGGCCCCGAGTTGTGTCCTCCTCCACCCGCCACGGACGCGGTCGCCGCCTTCGCCTTCGCGAGACCCCCCCTCCGCGGCTTGCCGTCGCCCGCGTGGATCCGGGCGTGCACGACGAGCGTGCCGGACTGCGTGAACGCCTTGCCGCAAACGCCGCACCGGTAGGGCCTCTCGCCCGTGTGCACGCGCTGGTGCGTGACGAGGTTGTCGGAGCGAGCGAACGACTTGCCGCACGCCGAGCACCGGTAGGGCCTCTCCTTGGTGTGCACCCGGTTGTGGCTGCGGAGGTGGTTGGTGCGCGTGAACTCCGCGCCGCACACGCTGCACTGGTAGGGCTTCTCGCTCACGTGCACCCGCTGGTGCGTGCCGAGCGCCTCCGCGTAGGAGAAGGCGTCGCCGCACACGGCGCACACGTGACGCTTCTCGTCGGCGTGCGCCCTCTGGTGGACGCGGAAGTCCTCCGACACGGAGAAAGCCTCGCCGCACACCTTGCACTCGTAGGGCTTCTCGCCCGTGTGTGTCCTCTGGTGGTTGATGAGGGCGACCGCCTTGTCCGTGCTGTACGGGCAGTGGGGGCATCGGAAGAGTGCTGGCTCAGTCCAGCCCTTGTGGCGCTTCATGTGGTCCTCCAGCGCGGGCAGGCTGACCACCACCCAGTTGCAGACCGGGCAGAAGATCTTCGTGTCTTCCTCATCGTCTTCGTTCATTTTGGCTGCCCTTTGGTGCCGGGGGACACGGAGCCGGGGGGGGGAGAGCACGAGACGGAAGTGAATCCCCCTCCCTCCCCTTCAATCCTTCGTGTATAGTACCGCAGTTTAGCACGAACCTAGAAAACACAGACACGAGAAGGGAATTCATTCATCCTCGCAGCGGCGGCGGCGGCTTTTGGCTCACCAATAGCTTCCGGTCGCCACTTCCCCAAAGCAGCCTTAATAACAAACACGTTAATAAGGCCGTGCTCATTACACGCACAAAGCAGAGGTCGCAAACGGGTTTTGATTCCTTACCCGTACCCGTACCCGGCCGCACCAGGGTCGCAAACGGGTACCCGTACCCTACCCAATACCCGGATACCCGTACCCGGCCAGGTACGGGTAGGGTACGGGTATCGGGTACCCGATTGCAACCTCTGGGATGAAGCCATGTTGCAGGCGCGGGTGGATTGATTCTAGGAACTTGAATTGTGAGAAGAGACAAGACGTTGGGAAATGAGTGACAAACGGTTACTCACCAGTGACTCATGGCCTACCCGTACCCGTACCCGGCCGCACCAGGGTCGCAAACGGGTACCCGTACCCATACCCGACCGGGTACGGGTAGCCGGGTATCGGGTAGGGTACGGGTATCGGGTACCCGATTGCGACCTCTGGCACAAAGTGCTGGCCGCCGGAAATGGATGACAACACCTCACTGCTGATCTCGTCAAGGAGCGTGGAACCATCATCACGTGAGCTCCGGTCATCTTCACAGCAGCAGCGGCAACTTTTGGCTGGCCGACGAACAAAGACGGTGCTTTCACATGCGCTGCTGCTTCTGCGGCCGTCTGGAACGCTCTTCCCTTGCGATATTAGGAAGCTACTGGGAGCTATGATGCACTTTTACATCATCAACGATATTGACGAACTCGCTTGTAGCACGCTAACCGCTACACTACCGCTCCCCACACACACAGACACCACAGAGACAGGCACAGACAGACAAGCACAGAGACACACACACACACACACAGACACACAGAGACACACAGAGACACACACAGACAGGCACAGAAACACACATAAACAGGCACAAAAACACTCAGACACACACACAGACACACAGACACGCACAGAGACACACACAGAGACACAGAGACACGCACAGACACGCAGACACACACATAGACAGGCACAGAAACACACACACAGACACGCACAGAGACACACACAGACATGCACAGACAGACACGCACTGAGAAAAATACAGCCACAGAGACACTCGGATTCTTAATAGACAGAAACGCACAGAGATACAGACAAGCTATCAGAGACAGACAGACACACACAGACCACACACACACACAGACCACACAGACAGACAAACTTCCCCCGTATAGCCGTGACAGACTGTTGGGGCAAGTGCTGTTAGCGAGGACCTATGAAGGCCGGCACTGTGGCACACGAGGGGGTGGGTGGCCAGCACCACGCCCGGCCGCCTTTGTCTCTCCCCAGTGACAATGTTTATTACACACTGCGACACCAGGTACTCACACACACAGGCCACACACACACAGAACACACAGACCACACACACACAGCACACATACACACCACACACAGAGACCACACACACACACACAGACCACACACACCACAAACACACCACACACACAGAAAACACCACACACAGACCACACACACACAGACAGACCACACACACACTCAGACCACCCACACACACCACACAACTTGCACTTGGTTAAGGCTGAGTCGACGTAAGGGAAGGCCGCATTCAAATATTCGACATAAAGGGGGCGGTGGTGGTGCATGGAGGTGGTGGAGGAGGAGGAGGTGGTGGTGGAGGAGGAGGAGGAGGTGGTGGTGGAGGAGGAGGTGGTGGTGGAGGAGGAGGTGGTGGTGGAGGAGGAGGTGGTG
>CM025672.2:1293063-1318253 GCA_014621495.2 Entosphenus tridentatus | reverse complement strand
AAGTTATCTTACACCAATCTGATGCACCAGATCGACGCAGGAATCCGTAAGGACCATGCTGAGTCTGACATCATTGAGGTAGTTATCACAGCAATCAGTCCTGGTCTGAATTTGAGGGACATGCTAGCAATAAAAACTCATTTGACTATTTACAAGTTAAAAAACATTTTGAAGGGACACTGTAGAGAACAAAGCATTAGTTGATGAATATTTCTCAGGAGCCAAGAGAATCTGCACAAAACTTTTTGTTCGGAGCTATCGAATTAATGGACTCTGACGAGCAGAAGACAGATTGGAAGAACTACCTGGCCAAGGTAGTGCATGCTTATAACTGTACTCGTAGTGAAGCAACATAATTCTAACCTTTTTATCTCCTGTTTGGGAGGTCTCCAAAACTACCAGTGGATCTAATTTTTGGTTTCGAACACCAGGGAGAGGGAGGATCCTAAAAGCAATATGTGGAGAAGTGGAGAGCGGATGGTGGAAGCCTACAGAATAGCATCCAACTTTGCAACAAAAGAACCCACTAAAGGGAAGGGCCAGTATGACGAGAACATCCATGGGGCAGAGCTACAGCAAGGCAATCATGTCCTGGTGAGAAACATGAGTTAGAAAGGGGGACCAGGTAAAATGTTCTCCTTATGAGAGGACAAGGTGTTTATTGGTATTGGGAGAAAAAGTAATGACAGCCCAGTTTATGAGGTCAAACCTTAGAATGGTGAAGGGAGAACCAAAATGATTCATCGGAATTTGCATCTGCCTTGTTACTTCCTCACAATTGAGCAGCCGTCACAAAAGCAACGGAGTAAGAAAGCAATCAAGAAAACTCACCAAACAAGGACAAGATGCCCATGCAAAGAAACGCAGGAACCAACAGACAATGAATTGGTAACGGATAAAGAATTTGAGTTTTCTATAGTTGACAGAAACTGATCAGCAAGCTATAGTAATACAGGACACGCAGTCACCGTTGAACCCAGAAGCTGAAGAATTCCACCCACACAAGACAGAAGGTGAACAACAGTTATCAGCAGCAGGCAATAAATATGTATGAGAGTAGTCATCACAACAGAAGACTCGACCCTCAAAGAGAGAAGACAGCCAAAGACACCTATGACGAGTTTGGCTAACCTAACATTGTGAGAAGGAGCCCATGGAGAAACAAGGGTCTTTTAACTACAACATGGGTGATTTAGACAAAATATTAGCAGTGATAATATGGTCGTGAAGTTGTTTAAGATTTTTTTGTAAGTGTTGTGTTTAATATGTTAAGAAGGGGTTATTGCTTGAGAGGAAACATAAAACAAAAATGATGAGGAAAAGGTTTAAAGTATGTTGGTAGGGCGATTAGTAAGTACCTAAGAGCTAAATTCCACAGGGCATTTACAAGCTGGAAAGGATGTTTTTCTTAACAAGTACTGGGAAAATAATCCTAACCATCTCTGATGAGTAAAATGCGAAGCATGGTTTAATAATACCAGAGTGTCTGGTAATTCTAAAATCATAATACAATGCTCGGTCTCCTATCTTTTCGTGCACAAAGAGTTGGAGCTAACTCAAAATAGAGAGCTTAGCACTGTACACTGTAAGATGATGTACTGTAGTTAATACTGGTAATTATATAATCCTAATACTGTTTATTCTATAACCATGCCCATGCACCTAGAGTATGCCTAATTGCAATGCTATTAAGAACAGAACACGTGTACAGTATTAAGTTGTACAATGGTGACAAGTAAAGTACATATAAAGTACATATACAGTACAGGTAATGGGTGTAATATACCAATATAAATGGATGGTATAGATAGACATACAGCTTAGGATTAAAATAATATTCGAATAGTGAAGTGTAAAGGTATTGATTTAAGACAAAAATGGTTTATCAGTAATGGAATGTGTTTAAGGGAAACTAAAAATAGGTATTTTTACCCTTTTTTCTGGCAACAAAACTGACACCTTTTTACACGGAATCATGTTTGCATTAATCCCAATACCTGCAGTCAGAATGCAAACAAAAAACAACTGATAATGTATGCATTGTCCTTGAAATTGATTGATCCACAACAGAGACAGCTTTTCTTGGAGCCCAGTCTCACATAGTGTTGGCGTCATCTGGTCCAGAAAGCAATGCTATATATTTTAATTTAATGTATAATTGTCTTCGAATTTAGATTAAATTATTCTTAACGTGGATGAAAACTATTTTTTTTTAAATGACATTGTGATTGTTTACAAATGCCTTCTAATAAAATACCGAGATTATATTTGTGGTGATTGCTTTTGCTTGTGAAAATGCATTTCTTCTGTGGTGCTCACCCAAATGATTATCTGAATATAAACAATGCATATACTTACAGGTTCTATTCGTGACAATGTCTGATGGTTGGGAGTTGATGCCACTGTATACTGTTACAGAAGCGTTATAACTTCTTCCAGGGACCAGATCAGTAAATGCTTGTGTTGTAACGGTGGAAGGCAAAATGAAGCTCTTCACTGCTGTTGCATTGTAGGTTTCATTTAAGTAGACCACGTAATAGTCAACGTCTGAAGTCGGAGCCACCCATGAGACTGTTATGGCTGTAGGGCTGTTGACGATGACGGTAACATTGACTTGTGGAGGAACTGCAACGCCAAATAAACATGGTTAGAACAGACGAACTGCAAAGACTACTTACGTCATAAACTTAAGCCACTAAAGTGGCATGTAACACATTTATATACAACGATCACCATATATTTTGTATATATCCTCTTTTTTTGGTACAACTATGTATTGAGGAGAAAAGTACGTGTTTTTTTGTTGCAACAAAATAAGAACCCAGTATTTAGCATACACCCCAACAAGGGGAGGGGGGGGGTTACAAAAATTATGTGGACTGAGGCCTTCAATACTCCTGCGTCTATAGATGTGGAGGAGATTGGGCTAATTGACCTACATACGTACAGACTAAGGGAGGGAGCGTCAGTTATTATTAGATAGTGAGGGGAGAATAACGGGTCGGTGACGAAAGTAGGGGAAGCCTCCACATGCCAAGTGGACTCAGCTGTCCTGCAGGGGGGAAGAAAGGCCATTCCCCAAGGGCCCGCCTCCTCCCACCGACCTCAGTACATGCGTTGCGCCATAACAAGGCGCTGTAAACAGCTTACCTGCCACAACGCTCACGGGCCGACAGGGGGCAGCCAAGAAAGAGCGAGGTGTGTCGGGGTTGACCGAAGGTCAAACCCCCTCCCTCCCTGGGGGGCCGTGACCGGAGGTTGACACCCAAGACCCCCCAGGGGCTGGGGGCTGAGGGGGATGGGCTCCCCCCACCCCTTCCTAAGATCCCTTAAGATTTAAGACCCTCTTAAATATTAAATCTTAAGGGGTGTAACCAGGAGGTTTCTACCAGTCTATTAGGAAGCCACTGGACCTATGCACGTTTACATGAAGGTTGAAGTCCTATTTCTTTAGAACTGCTTTTTGTGTGTTAGTTCGTTGTCCTTCCCTTGCAACTCTGATTAGCACGGTTGGCTACATATGGTGTAAACGAAGTTCAACATACATACAAGGGCAAGTGTGAAATTATTCCGAATGGCTAATGTAGATGCAGAGCAACAACTACAATTTCACATTCAGGTTGTCAAGCCAGTTAACCGCGTCAGGAGAAGCGGAATGCATCGCTGTGATGTCTCCTTTATATTTGTGGATCGGGCATTGGGTCGTCATATGTTGTAAAGTCTCTGTTCTGAATGACCACAGTCGCACACTGGACAGTTTTAAATTTTCCATTTGTGGATCAGGTATCCGCATTTACTGCCATGGTTTGTGCAGATGCGGCTTAGAGTTGACCATGAGCTTTGTAGAACATCAAACCCATGGATATTCTGCATTGGGTCTTTCACAGGGTATTTGTGAGTTCTTTTGAACTCCATTCAACTCTCCAGGGTTCATCGGGGTTGAACCTGCATTGTATAAGGGGAAGCACATTGGTTCTAATGGGCTTGTGTGACTTCAAGTAATGACGAGGGACGTTAGTGATGTGCTGATGAATGGCAAGGCGACTTTCCTCGATTCGCAGGACTCCCCGCATGGTTGCGGTTTTGCGGCGGATGGGTGGGGAAGGCATATTTAGCTGCACGTGCAGCCAGGTTGTTGGAGTCCGCTTCAGGGTTCCAATGAAATACCACATTGTAGTGTTTAGTTGAACATCAACAAGTCGAGTGTGACAGCTTCTGGTCCATACTGATGCATAGTAATCGGCAACAGAGTACACAAGGACCACCGTTGATGTCCTTGGCACTGGTGATGATACTCCCCAGCTTGTGCTTGCCAGTCTATAGACCAGGTTGACCCTTGTTTTGATCTTGGCTTCATTCAGATAGGTCAGAGTGGTGTCATGTCACACATTGTTGCCACAGAAGGCAACTTTCAGACTGTGCGCTGGTCTTGAATTTCTTCTGGAATATAGTCTCAATGTGCATCGCATGTGCCAAAATTGGGTCACATCAGCTGCATCAAGGCTGGAATCCCGCTTATTCTGCAGGGATCAGACTCTACAATTCTCTGGAGGATTATATTTTCAAGGAGTTTTTAGGTCGGGCACATGAGTGATATTGGCCGAAAGCTTTCCAGGTTATCAGTTGGCTTGCCCAGTTTGGGTACGGCAATGATTATTGCCTCCTACAATACTTTTGGGATTCATCCGATTTTCATAGTTTTGGTGTACAGTTTTGCCAGGTCCCCTAGAAACTAAGTGATGAAGGAATTTGTGGGGGTGGGCAGCCTTGTTTTTCTTAATTTCAGCCAGACCCTCCCTCACTTCCTCTGTGTTCATGGCGGTGGGGTCTTGTGCAGACAGTGAGGCCATTTTCTGGTGTAATTGGCAATGGATCTCTCACTTGATGTTTTTGTAAAACAGTTATTTTGTTTTCCAATAGTTTGGAGGCAATAGAGTTGGGCAGAACCCTTGCGGTCTAGTATTATGTTGGATTAGCAGAACCTAGGTGCCGCAGTAGTGCCAAGGCATGGCGACTGGAGTGAGTGAAGTCCAAGCTTTCAACACTCAATCCACCGCTTACATCTGGCTTAGTCTAAAGACTCCAGCAGGCTCTATCAAATATCTGGCTGCCCACCTGGATGTACTGTCGGAGAAGGTCCTAGGTTTCTTTTGTCCAGCAGGGAGTGGATTCTTTTTGGAAGCCTCGCGGGTTGCGCTTCTTTGTGGCTGCTGTAAGGAGGCTAATAAAATGATGATAGCATTCCGGTGGCGTGGGCATTTGACACGCCACTCTCTCTACAGCTTCCTAATATTGGCCCCAGTCAACTTTGACTGGTTCCACCTTGGTAATCGTTTTTGACACAATCACGAGGATTTCGATGCCAATGTGGACAATTATGGGCCTATAGTGACTTTTGGGGAAGCTTGGAAGTATTTTACAGGATTGGTGAAGTATGCTCCTACTTTGATTCTTGTAAACGATGGTGCTATGCAATGTAATAGTAAATCATATTAAACTTTGTCATCAACATCAGTCATGATCAGTCTACTTCTGAATGAAGGTTTCCCCAAGACATCAGCATCCCTGATGATTCTGCAATGTGACAGTCCATCTAGCGAATGCAATGAACTTATTTCATTGCTACATCTCCCGGATGCATAACACTCTCAGGCACGTTCCCTCCTATTGATGCCACTCAACCACTGGCCGTTATCCTTCCTGTCTATTGGTGTATCCCAACATGCACTTCTTCGAGTCTTTGAGCACTTTTAATTTTTCTTTGTAACACGTAGGCTTTCACGACCAATAATAGTCATTATAAATGTGTTTTTTAGATCTTTGCTTAGTTTTAAATAGCAATTCAGCTGCATATGTCTTGGGGTAATTTTTCGGTCATTACACATTTCACAAATACATTTCTATTCAAAAGGTACAATTTGCAAGTAGACAGGGCTGCTTTTAAATGCTCATGAAAATGGTTTTCAATGACGTGTTTTATATGTATATATGTGTTTAAAGATTCATAATAAACTTTTTGGGTTAGATCGCGTAATTATTTATAAATGTGTCGAAACCGTCCACCACCCAACATGGCCAATCAGTAAGGGATTTGTCACGTAAACAAAATGCCAAATAGTTTACTACTTCAGCCCACCGGTGTATTTGAAGAGTGATTCCACAACATTTACAATTTTAGTGTGACGTTTCGCTGGAAATTGCATCCATCATCATCAGGCGATTTGCCAAAATAGTTAAGCCATCCACCTGCTTCTGGTCTTAACATTGACAGAGGCATCATTCCATGATTGAGGTATTCATGTCTGTATGGAAATTTAGTGAATTTGTCCTTTGTTGTTAGTAAATAGGCAATTAAATAAGTACAATTTGAGAAATTCCGCGTTAAAATAATACATAGTTAAATTTCGAATGTCCCTTAACATGGCTCACGTGATAACATCACATTTATTCCTCTATTTATGAACGAACAAGATGATGTATCCACGACTCTCACTGTCGCCTGATGATGCTAGTTATAATTACCGGTGAAACGTCGTACTTGAATTGTAAATGTTGTGGATTTACTTTCGAATACCCGGATGTACTGTACTAGTGTAGTGACATGAAATGGTTTACTATGTAGCATAGTGCTTGCTGCTGGTAGGGAAGGGGATCTGCAAAGTGAAGCAGCACTGATTGATATCAGGCCACGTGATAGACCGAGAAGGATCTAGGGTAAAGGTTACAAAGGGACGCATCGAGAGCCCGCTCGTAAGTTCCAGAAGGGGGGCGTGGCTGTGGCGGAACGAGGCCACGCTAACAGGATGAAAGGGGACCCTGATTGAAGGCTCGGGGCCGCCGTCGTTGGAGTGAGATCCCCTCGTCGTCGTCGTCACTGCTGTCGCCTTGGCCACTGTCGTTTCGTGCCTTCATCGCTGTCGTTGCCCACTTAATAATTGTGCTGCTAGTAGTAGTTGGCTGTCTTAGCTCAGCACCGTCAGTGTCAGATGGCTAGCTTTGGTTGTTGGCTAGAAACCAGTATAGCGTTGCATTTAAGTGAGAGACAGAGCGTTGTGTAACAGTGCAGAGTGTATAACAGTGTGCTCGGTGTTAATTAAAGAATTGCCTCCAAGAGATACGTCTCCAAGTCATTCACTACACTAGTAACGAATCAGCATGTTCTATTTATGTGACAAACCTCACTTATTAGCTGTGTCAGGTGGTGGCGGGTTTAACTACGCATTAATATTTACACAATCTAGCTCAAAAAACCTGTTATATCCTCAACTTAAGCCACAAAACTGGCATATAACACATTATATCCAACGATCACCATATATTTTCTAAATTATCTCTTTTTTTTGTCCAAATATATATTGATGAGAAAGTACGTGTTTTATTTGCAACAAAACAAGAGCTCACGTGAAGATAAACAACGTGTGAATCATGCATTTGTCTGTTTTAAATGCAGGAACAATGGCAGCATAGCATGGTGAAACGCTTTCAATACCAAATTAAGTAATTCAATGTGCAAGATACACAATGCAGTTATATATAGTGATATTTAGTAGCATACACAGATTAATTTCTATATTAATATAGTTTTAACAGTTGACTTCATCGGTACCTCACAAGATCTGTCCATAACCATATCTGACCAAGTTTAGAAGGACGCATTGGAAGCCTCCACAAATGGATCATTCCATGATTGAGGTATTCATTTCTGTATAAACACTGAGTAAATATATCCTATGTTGTTCGTGAACAAGTGATTAAATACGTAAATATTTGGACAAATTTCGAACGAAAATGAAACCTAAAATCGAAATTACAATACTCTCAACATGTACTAATAGGGAGTTTCCCCTTTTTCTGGCAACAAAACTGATACCTTTTTGCAAGGAATCATGCTTACATTAACCACAATACTTGCAGTCAAATGCAAACAAAAAGCAATACTCTGATAATTTATGCATTGTCTTTGAAACTGATTGGTCCACACCAGAGACAGCTTTCTTTGGAGCCTCGTCTCATATGGTGTTCGACTAGATGTTTTTTGTTTGCATTTGACTGCAAGTAGTGTGGTTAATGTAAGCATGATTCCTTGCAAAAAGGTATCAGTTTTGTTGCCAGAAAAAGGGGAAAACCCCTATTAGTATATTTTGGTACTGGCAAAGGAGGTCCCATGATGTAACTCTCAACATGGCTGCACACATTTTTATAACGCAAATAACAATAAATGTATAATCATGGAAATACTCACAGCTCCTTTTAATAACGATGGCTGATGATTGGGAGTTGATGCCACTGTATGCTGTTACAGATATCTGGTAACTTCTACCAGGAACAAAACCAATGAAGCGCTGAATTGTTACATTGGAGGAAAAATTGAAGTGATAAGCTGCTGATGGGTTGTTAGTTTCATTTAAGTAGACAATGTAGTAGTCAACATCTGAAATAGGAGCCACCCATGAGACCGTCATGGCTGTAGAGTTGTGGACGATGACGGTGACATTGACTTTTGGAGGCACTGCAATGTCAAATAAAATGATTGAGAGACGAAGTGAAAGGGCTAATTACGTCATTAACTTATGCTACTAAAGTGGCATATAACACATACGTTACCACAATCACCACACATTTTATCTATGTCCTCTTCTTTTGGTCCAAATATGTGTTGGGGAGAAAAATACGTGTTTTATTTGCAACAAAACAAGAGCCCAGTAAAAGGCACGGACCGTAACAAAGGGGGGGGGGGTACAAAAAATACGTGGACTGAGACCCTCAATACCCCTGGGTCAATAGATGCGGAGTCGATAGGGTTTATTAGCCCACAAACATGCGGACTAAAAGAGGTAGCGTCGATTATTATTATATGGTGAGGGGAGAATAAAGGATCCGGGACAAAAGTTGGTGGAGCCTCCACATGCCAAGTGGAGTTGTCATAACAAAAGTCCCGCAGGGTGGTGACTGAATCCCAAGAGGGGGGAAGGAGGGCAATACCAACCTCCCTGCATGCACACCCCTCAACAAGCTCCACGGGGGTGGGAACCGCCCGACTCCGAACTCACTACTTATCCTCATGCTTGTGTTATGATCACATGAGTTTTAAAAATAACTGTGCCAGAGTTTCCAAGAAGAAGGCCCATGATCGCTGCAGTTTACCAGTTGCCTACCCAGCCATAATGTCAAGGGTTCACAATAAAATGGACGAACATTTTCAAACGCTGTTGAGTTTCAGGCCCCACAGGGTTGTTTCAATTGTCCGGCTGGGCTTTATACCGCAGACATTGATAAGGAGGTTCGTTGTATACGAGTAACCGAGGTCGGGTGAGGAGTCTCGATCCCATCACTATTGCATGTGTGTATGTATGTAGAACTTCTTTGGCACTGTACGGAGCCAACCATGATAAACATGTGAATTGTGCATGCGTCTATTTTACATGCAGGGACAATGGCAGCATCACATGGTGGTAAAACGTTTTCAATACCAAATTAAGCAATACAATATTAAGATACAAATGCGCTTTCATATATAGCGATATATAGTAGCATACACACATTTCTGTCTATTTTAATATAGCACGAACAGTTCACCACATTGGTACTTACAAGTTCTGTCCGTGACCACATCTGACTCATATGAAAAGGTTGTATTGGAAGCCTCCACAGACACGGAGTAGTTCCTTCCAGGAACCAGGCCAGTAAATGTTTCCATGGATGAGTTAATCTGCAATGTTGTAACCAAATATCCACTCGCAGTCTCTCGCAAGTAGGCCCAGTAGGAGAACAATTCCGGGAGAGAAGTCGTCCCTGAGACTGTCATGGTCGTGGTAGTCTTGTTGGTGATGGTTAAAACGATGAAACTTGGCACTGCAACAGGCATGGGTGACATTTTAGCAATTAGTATTGTAATTATTTTAAGAAAAAATGTTTTCAAATTATTAATAGACAGACGAATTGAAAACATTTCTAACTATGGATGTAATAACCACCCTTTATGAAAGTACTGTATGTACATCTAATAATTTTGAATGGAATGTGTCAATAAATTGTTTCATTTGTAATATTAAATGAACAATTCCTATGAGTACCTGGAGTTGAATATTCATTGTTTAATGGATTTACGATTCACCTGTGAATTTAAAAACGTGAGAATATTGTATTGAATAAATATTTGATGTTTAGATTGTATTTTTTTAGGTAGAAGAATTAACATATCACAAAATATGTTGGGAATGTCATCTGAACACGCATAGGATGCTGAGATTCCAGTTACGTGTTGCTGTTAGACACATTTTGCGTGTAAGTTATTATTTTCTCCTGGCCTGCATACATTCTCGGCCAATTAAGTTAGTTTTATCTATTCAAATAATACTTTAGTTAATTTTACATTCATTATTTTAGCAGGTAATACCCTCTGATCTATGTACTATACACTGTAGATCTTTTTCAAAAGTGACCAAGCCACAACTTATAGCTCAATGAAGTGACTTTTCACGTGGAAATTTGTTGATGAATCCAATTTAAACTTTCAAATATCAGTTTTAGGATAAACTTTCGAAATAGTGCATGAAACACATATATGAAATTGATCTTAAGTGGTTAAAGAATAAATGTATTGCTAGCAATAAACAATTTTCTTGGGTATGCAATAACAAAACAGGGCACACAGACAAATTGACCAACACACATTCATTTAGGTAACCTTGCAAGCAGATGACTGAGGCATCTTCAGAGTGGTTGCAGTTGTGCGTCCCCCAGGGACGATGACTACAGTCGGAGAGCTGAGTCTCGTAACCAGAGCACTGAACATCGTCAAGCCAGATAAGGCCACTGCCCAATCCAAAGCGAGCCAATGACACGGCAAAGGCAGTGAGCCCGCAACCCAGCTGACGACACACGACCTTGGCATCCTGTGGGCTCCAGAGGTCGTCACACACCGTGCCCCACTCGCCATTGTAGAACACTTCCACCCGGCCCTGGCATGCGGTGGTATTACCAGCCAGCCGAATTGACATATCTGATAATAATAAAACACATACACAAATGAATGCTGACGTGTAACGATTCGCCTACTATGAGACATTATAAATAATTACAATTCAGGGTCATTATTCTGTTTAATAATGTATGGGGTATTTTTTACGCTGTGCATGGTGAATGTACTGAATAAACCCCTATTGACTGCAGAGGTCACATGGAATGATTACACACCATGTATACGAATATCAAATAATCGTTTCTCAAACCCACTATGCAATACATGCAGTGCGATGCAATAATCGATGCATCATAATGTATCTATTGTCATGCCACAATAAGTGGTTGAATAGTCGAGGTAAAAGCACTGCATCTTGATCACTAGGCAACATTCAGAGATAACTTTAAACGAGGATCTATTGGCAGTCATGATGAGATTTGCATTGACGTATATTTATCCATATGAATGAGAATAGTTGCTTCATTAATTGATAGTGAAGATTGTAGGCTTTCCAGATGCGTTTCTGCGGACGTCTGGAACCCTCTTCCAATATGAGGAAACCACTTGTACTTTAGTACATGAAACTTGAAATTGAAACTTAATTTATTTGGAACTGCGTTTTGTTGGTTTGTTGTCCATCCCTCGCAATTATTATTAGCAAAGTTGGCTACATATGGTGCAAAAGAAGTTCAACATGCATACAAGCGGAGGGTGGAATTATTTCGCATGGATAATTTATATGCAGAGCAATAACTACAATTTCACATTCAGGAGGTCAAGCCAGATAACTGTGTCAGGATCAGCGGAGTGTTTCGCCGTGATGTCTTCTTCGTATTTGCCAATTGGGCATTGCGTCGTTATATGTTGTACTGTTTCTGTTCTGGATGACCACAGTCACACACTGGACAGTTTACATTTTTCATTTGTGGATCATGTACTGTCATTGTTTGTGTGGATGTGGCTTAGGGTGGACCATGAACTTCGTAGAAGATTAAACCCAGAGATATTCTGCAATGTGTCTTTCACAAGGTGTTTGTGAGTTATTTTAAACTCCATTCAACTTTCCAGGATTCATCAGGATTGAACTTGCCTTAAGGTGAAGCAAATTGATCCAACAGGGCTTGTGAGACTTCAAGGGATGACAAGGGATGTTAGCGAGGTCATGATGAACGGCAAAGCGACTTTTTCCCTTTATTCGCTGGACTTCGCAGGTGGTTGCAGCTTAGCGGAGGATGGGTGGGGAAGAGATATGTGGCAGCACGGCCAGCCAGGGTGTCGGAATGAACTTCAGGGTTCAAGTGATGCACCACATTGTCATGTTCCGTTGGACATCAACAAGTCGAGTGTGACAACTTCTTATCCATACTGATGCATAGTACTCGGCTACAGAGTACACAAGGACCACCATTGATGTCTATAGCACTGGTGCTGATACCCCCCAACTTTTGTTTGCCAGTCTATAGACCAGGTTGACCCTTGTTTTGATCTTGGCGGCTGATTTTTCAGGTGGTCATAGAATGTTAGCATAGGGTCCAGCTTCATTCAGATGGGTCAGAGTGGTGTCATGTCGCACATTGTTGCCGCAGAAGGTCACTTTCAGAGTGTGTGCTGGTCTTGAATTTCTTCCGAAATATGGCCACAATGTGCATCGCATGGGCCAAGACAGCTGCATCCAGGCTGGAATCCAGCTTGTTCTGCAGGGATCGGACTCGACAATTCTCTGGAGGATGTTTTCCAGGATTTTATAAGTCGTGCACATGAGTGATATTGGCCTATAGCTTTCCAGGTCATCAGTTGGCTTGCCCAGTTTGGGTACTGCAATGACCATTGCCTCCCACCATTCTTTTGGGATTCATCTGATTTTCATGGGTTTGGTGTAGAGTTTTGCCAAGTCCCCTAGCCTAACTCTCCCTCACTTCCTGTGTGTTGATGGCAGCGGGGTCTTGTAAGGACATTGTCTGGCGTAATTGGTAATGGATCTCTCACTTGATGTATTTGTCAAGCGGTCATTTTTTTTCCACTAATTTGGAGGCTATAGAGTTGAGCAGGACTCATGCGGTCCAGTATTATGTTGGATTAGCAGAACCTCGGTGTAGTAGTAATGCCCAGGCTGGAGTGAATGAAGTCCACTCAATCCACCGCTGGCATCTGGCTGAGTTTTAAGACTCCAGCAGGGTCTATCCAACCTCTGACTGCCCAACTGGTTGTGCTTTCGAAGCAAGTCCTGGGTCTCTTTTGTCCAGCAGAAGCCTCGCGGGTTGCTCTTCTTGGCGGCTGCAGTAAGGAGGCTAATAAAATAGTGATAGCATTCCGGTGTCGTGGGTATTCGACTCGCCACTCTCTCTACAGCCTCCTAATATTGGCTGCAGTCAGCTTTGGCCAGGTTCCACCTTGGTAATCGTTTTGGACACAATCACGGGGATTTCGATGCCAGTGTGGACAATAATGGGCCAATGGTGACTTTAGGGGAAGCTTGGAAGTATTTTTCAGGATCGGTAAAATAATGTTCCCACTTTGATTCTTGGAAACGATGGTGCTATGCAATGTAACACTAAATTATTTAAAGCTTTTTCATTAATCTTGATATGAAGCTTTCGTGACTGCAGGAATCCATACTCTCTGGTTCTTTTGGTAAAGTCACGTAGATTGAAAAAGTAACAAAATAAAATAAAACACGAAGTTTCGGTCGCAACACAAGCGTCCGTCTTCAGGTGTTCACAGTTTTACACGTTTCCTTTTTCATCAACATCAGCCATGATCAGTCTACTTCTAGATGAAAGTTTCCCCAAGACATCAGCATCCCTGATGATTCTGCAATGTGACAGTCCATCTAGCTCCTGCAATGAACTGATTTCATCGCTCCATCTCCCCGGTGCATACACTCTTAGGCACGTTCCCTGCTATTGATGCCACTCAACCACTTGCCGTCATCCTTTCAAATGGCATGTCCTTTCTCTTGGTGTAATCCCAGCATGCACTTCTTCGAGTCTTTGAGCACTTTTAATCTTTCATACATTCATTATTTTATCATAATCTAGATCTGCCTTCAAAAGCTCCCTTACATATAATTCTCGAATGTGTTCTAGTTTTACGTCTCCAAAAGATATAAAAAAAATGTTTAGCATTTGCCACGTTATGGTATTTAATTTATCTATTATTATTAGTCTTATATATAAAAGTCTCCGCGCGCTTGTGGGGGATTTGGCTCTCGAACGATGGGCTAAATGTAGAAAATAATTTGCCAGGCAGCATGCACTAAGCCCCACGCTGGGAATAGGTTATTCTGTTTTCCCATCCATAAACTTTATAGTAGTTTAATTAGCACATTTGTGTCGTTTCTATTTTTTATTAGTTACTTATTGCGCGACATCGACCCTACCAACTGACGCCAATTGCGTGGGGGGGCGGACCCTGCCAAGTGGTGCGCGCTCACTCGAGCTCACGGGGGACATTTCCTTTTAGGCGTTTAACAGGCAATGAATACACACATCACGCTGCGGATATTTCTTCACAATGTGATGTCCTCTTCCCCCCCCCCCCCCATCCGAATGCGTGCAGTTACTGCTATAAAGTCCTTAGATATTAATTAAATAATATTATTAACGTGCTTACATAATATTATTCTGCTTCGAGTGGGGGGATGGTGGTGTGGGGGGGGGGTAACAGCCCAGCCCGCAGCCTGGCAATGTCTCACCTTCTCCGGCTTGCCAATCTAGGCGAGGCTACGGGCTCTGCACGGGACAAGGGGTCAACATGCGAATGTAAAGTACAATTTTATTGCATCTTTCGCTAAGAACTGACGTTTATTGTTTACTATTATTAAACAAATAAGTTTACAAATATTACAATGATAATGTTTCTGTGCACATAACAACTTTGCTTCATTGTTTACTATTATGAAACTAATAAATTGCCTATAATTACAATTATAATGTTCGTGTGCAGAAACTACATGTGTGTTCCTAAAATCGATGTCTCTGTGTATGTAAGTCGGGTTTCTATGTGTGTGGGTCCATGTCTGTGTGTAAGTCCATATGTGTGTCTGTCTTTTTCAAACGGACAACACCCCATGTGTGTTTGTGTACATAAGTCCTACACATACAAGTGTTTGTGTGTGTGTCAGTCCAGTTGTGTGCGTATCAGTCGCTGTGTGTGTTAGTCCATATGTGTGTGTACTGTAAGTCCATACGTGTGTGTTTCACTCGATGTGTGTGTAAGTGAATGCATGTGTGTGAGTCGATGTGTGTGCATGGCTCCATCTGAGTGTGTAAGTCAATGTGCGTTTGTGTGTTTATGTGTGTCAGTCGATGTGCGTGTGTACGTCGATGTGTGTGTATCTAAAGTAGATGTCTGTGTGTCACAGTCCATATGTCTATGTGTGTGTAGGGCAATGTGTTTGTCAGTTTATGTATGTGTGTGTAAGTCCATGTATGTGTGTCTTAGTCGATATGTGTGTGTGTAAGTATATGTGTGTTTACGTCAATGTGTGCGGGAGTCCACGTATGTCTGTGTGTGAGTCGATGTGTGTGTGCGAGTCACTGTATATGTGTACGTCAACATATGTGTGTGTAACTCCATGTGTGTGTATCTAAAGTGCATGTCTATGTGTGTGTGAGTCCATATGTGTGTGTGTAAGACCATGTATTTGTGTGTGTGAGTCCATATGTCTGTGTGTGTCAGTCCATGGGCATCTGTGTTCGTCGCTTTATATGCATGGCTCCATGTCAGTCAGTGTAAGTCCATTTCTTTGCATGTCTATAGGTTCATGTGTGCGTGTGAATGAATGTATATGACTTTCAGACTGCAGTCCACTCATTGGCATTGACTATATATCTTTTATTCTAGGCAGGGAATGGATTTTTGCTCCACTGCAAGTCTACTACCACCACTCTCCCATTTACATATTTCGTTGCTTCCTCTTAGTACCTTTCACGCGACGGTCAATGGTATAGTGTATAGCAGATTGTATAATAATAAATAGTATAAAAGTGTAATGTTTAATATAATGTATAAGGTAATATATAGTATCGTAATTGTATAGTGAATATACAGCAGTGTGGTATACAGTAAGGTGGGTAGAATAATACATAGTGTAATATTACAATGTATAGGGTGGTGTATAGTACTACAGTATATAATTTAATGTTGGGTTTGTCTATGGCAGTATATAGTACGGGGTAAACCCGTGTGATGGAGGCATATTATATTTTTTGCGACATAGAATTGTAATGTATTACTTACTGTTAGTAGCTCAGCTTATTAGAGAGGATATTTAGTATACTGATGATACTGATGTAGTTTATATTTTAGTTATTTACGTGGTGGTTTAGTTGCTGCAGCTCCATACTATTAACATTCATTCCCTTTATTAATGCTAACCGTACTCCCTCCCTTTCATGCTGCTAATCCTGCATAATGCACGGGCATAATATGACTTTGAAACCCCCCGCCCACCTCCTACGCATTCCAAAAGTAATGACTAATCCCATATCTGCATTTCCCATCAATATGATAAATTCCTCTTGATATGCAAATTCCTTTGTCAAGGCGCTCTTCCCCCTCCAACCCAGCTTAAATAAACGCTTCCAAGCGAGGTGGTGTTCATTCAGACGCTGTCTTTCCGAAAGACCTGTTCTTCACCTAAGGACGGCTGCTTGCGTTGTGGCCGAAACGTCATGAGAATTATTTTATTACGTAAATTTATTATTATTTTATTATTTCCCTTCTACATGACTTTCCCGAAAGAACCAAGAAGATGTATGTGCTTTATTGACCTGCTCAAGGCCTATGATACCATCAGTAGGCCTGGCCTCTGGGTTGTTCTTCATGCTTTCGGAGTCCCTCAAACTTTGCTCACGATCCTTAAGGACCTTCATGATGGTAAGTGGCCCCGCATCAAACTACGTGGCCGTCAGTCAGAGCCATTCCCTCTACACCTTGGGGTGTGACAGGGATGTCCTCTGGCTCCACATTATATAACATATCTTTTGACCACATAGTTCGTGAAGCCTTCAATGGCTGTACCCGAGGAATTACCATATGGTACAGATACAGTGGGAGGCTGATCGATGCCCGGGTGCGGTCAAGAAATGCCTCCCTATTGCTCAACCATGTTATGTATTCCGATGCTCTGGTGATTGCTGCTCACTGTTGCTGAACCTGGAGCTTGCCACTAAGAGGTGAGGCCTTACCATCAGCCCCACCAAAACTAAGCATCTGCCTGGATATTTTATACCATCGAAAAATCCACCCCCACAACTCACAATTGGTGATGTGGCAGTTGTGGAGAGATTGCCGAGATTCCCATACCTGGCCAGTGTGCTCATGTCTGGCTCCAGTTTAACAGCAGAGGTCTCACTCCAAATCAGTTGAGTGCCATTATCTTTTCATCGGCTGCGTTACGCTGTGTAAATGCTACCTGGTCTCTCGCTCCGCATGAAGCTCCAGGTCTTCTCAGCCACGGTAATTCCCTCCCTTCTCTACACTTGCAAAACGTGCACCCCCCTAATGGAACATCTTTGCCGGTTAGAAACATTTAGGCTGGCCTGCTAACGATCCATCCTGGGTTTAACCATATGTGTGTGTGTGTGTGTCGAAGTCGATGTGTTTCTATGTGTGTGGGTCGATGTCTGTGTGGAAGTCCATGTGTGTGTCTGCCTTTTTTGCCCGGGCAACGCCGGGTACTAACCGCTAGTGTATTATAATGTAATGACCATTTCTCTTCGAATTTAGAATTAAATTATTTTAACTTGGCTCAAAACAAATTAAAAAAAATTAACGACAGTGACTGTTTACAAATGTCTCCTAATAAAATACCTAGATCATATTTATCGTGAATGCTTTTGCTTGTGAAAATGCGTTTCTTCTGTGGTGCTCATCCAAATGATTAAATATAAATAATACATATACTTACAGGTTTTATTCGTGACAATGTCTGATGGTTGGGAGTTGATGCCACTGTATACTGTTACAGAAGCGTTATAACTTCTTCCAGGGACCAGATCAGTAAATGCTTGTGTTGTAATGGTGGAGGACAAAATGACGCTCTTCACTGCTGTTGCGTTGTACGTTTCACTTAAGTAGACCACGTAGTAGTCAATGTCTGAAATAGGAGCCACCCATGAGACCGTCATGGCTGTAGGGCTGCTGATACTGATGGTGACATTGACTTTTGGAGGCACTGCAAGAACAAATAACAACGTTTGACACAGACTCGCTTAAAGGGCTGCGTGTATATCGTTAACTAAAGTTTCTAAAGCAACTTGCAACACGTCAGAAACATTCTAGATTTGAAGTTTTGTGACTGCAAGCATCCATACTCCTTGGTTCTTTCGGTAAAGTCACGTAGGTGAAAAAAAAATATAGTAATAAAAGGAAACGTCATGACTCTGATCGTATTCGCGAGCATAAGTCAGATCTGAAACACGGCAGAACTAATTCCTCTGCCGTTGCTGATCATTGCTGTAACGCTGTGGGCTCTCGTGATATTGTTTTCTCCGGGACCAAGGTACTCTGCAAGCCGTCTGGCTACCATTAAAGATATGTTCATGAAGCCATCCAGATATATAAACATAGACGTAACTTCAACCGAGAGGATGGCTACAAATTGAGCAACTGTTCATAGTTGTTCCATCTGATTTACCGGATACTAATCTATTTTACCAAGTTAATGGCATCCTCAGGATTTAGCAGTGCGGCTATTTGGTTTGTTTTGAGCACCATCATCTGTTTAGGCCGCAACCGTGTTGGTGCTTTGCTTTCCCTCTCCCCCCGCGCACCTCCAGGCTCTGTATCCACTTACTTCTAGCCCACCCCTGCCCAGTCTCACGTCCCAGTCTCTAGCGCACACACAACGCCCCCCCCCCACCTCCCTCTCTGACTTATATAAACCCCTTAACTCCAGTATCTCTCCCACTTCAGTAAAAAAAATTGCTGTGGTTGTCACACCTGATGATAATTGCTTGTGTTGCAATCGAAACGTCGTGATTTAACTTTTTTTTTTACCTACCTGACTTTACCGAAAGAACCAAAAAGTACGTAAGATAAAATATCGTATTTACAATTTCTTTGAATAGGACTTAAGATCAGTTCAAGAACGGAGGGGCCAGAGAAATGGAAATGATGTTGCTGCTTCAGGGGAGGGGAACTGATGCTTTTTGGGGTTACAGAGAATTACATTTACATTTAATAAAAAAAAATTGCACTGGACTCAAGTTACGTCTTTCTTTCCTCGTAATGAATAACTCACACCAGGCACGTATGTATATTGAACTTCTTTCGCATTGTTCGTAGCCAACCGGGCTAATCGGACGTGTGGAGGAAGGACAAACAATCTAAACACACAAAAAAAACGTGCTAAAGAATTGAGTTTGTCAATCAGGATGATTTAAAAGTGCATAGCCCCAGTGGCTTCCTAATATCAGAAGTACGAGCATTCCATACGGCCGCAGAAGCACATCGCAATGTTCCGCGCAATGTGGTGAACCTCGTTCGTCAGTCAAAAGCCGCCGCTGTGACGACTAGAGTTTGTGTGATGGTTTAGTTGTAGTTACTTACAGGTTCTATTCGTGACTGCATCTGATATCTGGAACAGATCCGCGCTGTGAGCCTCTATGGAGACAGAATAATTCCTCCCAGGAAGCAGTTCGTTGAACGTTGTTGGTATGGAAGTTACATTATTGGTTTTGACTAAGGTTCCGTTTGCCGTCTCTCTCAAATAGACAAGGTAGTAGTCCACGTCAGAGGCAGGGGTTGCCCACGACACTGTCATAGTCGTGATGGTATTGGCAGTAATGGACAAAGCAGGTTTGGGGGGCACTGTGAAATAGTGACAGGCGTGGTTTACATTAATAATTTCAGCAGCAAAGGAAAATATGAAGTTTTCACCCTACATTGTTTTTCTCACACCACTGGGTGGACTGAGGATAGGGGTGGTGGGAGAGGGGGGGTTAAAGACACCTGCCCATTGTTTAACTGATGCCATTTAAGATGGAATCGAACTGGTGATCTCTGGATTGTTAAGTCTCGTGGACTAAAGTATTACACCATGGCAGCACCCATGTCAAAATATGGCCCCCTGTCACTGTTTTTATCTTATTTTCCATAAAAAGAAAACTGTTAGCCACTGCTGCACCCATCTTAATAATATTACAGCCTGTTCTCCTCAAACGCGGTGGTAGTTGCGCTTCTGAAGAATACTGCATTAAGAAAATATCACGTTAATACATAATATATAATATGGGGGGTAAAATACAGTCCCCTATAACACGTGAGATGCATGCGCAGTCCAAACAAAGACTTTAGTGCATGGGTAACATCTAGAAGCATCCAGCAGCATCCCAATGCCTTGTGCAATGCTGCACCGAGGCAGCCGTACGACCACTTATTCCTATTTCCGTTCACTCGATCGCGTTATATCCAATTCGAATTCACGTTATATATAAAAAAAAAAACGTGTTCCCTAATACATTCATCCCGTTATATCCAATTCGCATCATGAAAACAACCTGAGGCATTATAGAACAGACTATTCCCTCTGCATCACCTTCCCTCCCAGTCTCTATAATCCCGTGTATATTTATTTATGGATGGCATTCCTTCCATGATAGCGATGACTTGTGACATACTTACATGTTCTCTCCGTGACAGTGACTGATATAATACGTGATCCCCGGATGTAGATTGTCACGAAAATAAAATAATTCCTTCCAGGCACCAAACGAGTAAATGTAACGTCTTGTGGTAATGTTGTTCTGGTCTGAGATTGGAGATTTGGTCCGTCTTGACGCTCTTTTAAGGAGGCGATATAGGAGGACAGGTCAACAGAGGACATGTTCCATGACACCGTTATGGTGGTCGCATTCTTGGCAATGGTGCTGACATTGACTTTGGCTGGCACTGTGAAAAAAACATCATTCCATGTTGTAACAGCGCACGTTCTACGTTATAACAGCGTGTGTTCTGCTTTAGAATGGTGCGCGATCCACGATACATTGGTGCACGTAATGATGCAAATTCCATTTTAAATGGCACACATTTCACGTTATAATAATGATACACGGTCCGCGTTATGATAATGGCGCCCATTCCATGTTATAATAACGGCACGCGTTCTGTGTTATAATGTTACACATTCCGCGTTATTACAGCGTGTGTTCCACGTTATAATGGTGCACGTTCCACGTTATAATGGTGCGCATTACATGTTATAAAAATGGTGTGCATTTTGCATTATAACAATAGCGTTCTGCTTTATAATGACGCACGTTCTGCGTTATAGTAATGGCGCATGTTCCACGTTATAATAATGGAGAACATTCTGCTTTATAACGGGGTGCGTTTTGCTTTATAGTAACGGTGCACGTTCCGCATTATAATAACGGTGTGCATTCCACGTCATAATAACGATGCACGTTCCGCGTTATAATAACAGCGCACGTTCCGCGTTCTAATAATGGCACACATTCCGGGTTATAATAACGGTGTGCGTTCTGTTATAATAAAGGCACACATCCGAGTTGTGTCACAACACATGTTAAGCAAGCACTTACTGTACAGTACAACAATCGTTTGCTGCACTGCCCCCTGCTGCATTATGCAAACCCGTTGCAAAGGCTGTTAAAAAAAGAATCAACCCATACAATATCCATTAAACATAATGATCATCATAATAACGAAATGTGTCGGACCTCGCATACAGTATGTGTTGAGACAGCATAACGAAGGGCATTTGAGGTAAAAATTCGGTGAGCAAGTGATTGCAGAGCAAATGCGATGTATAAAAAACAACAGCCGGAGCTTGCGACTGCTCTTTCTGTTTTTAGTTATGTTTTTGTACACTACAATACAATTATATAGCATCTAGATGCAACCGCATCTGCAAATGCTTCACTTGGAAGAACATTGCTTAAGCTCCGTTCTTGTGAAAACAAATGGGACTTTAAGTCTTGACTTGAACAAGGAAAGCAACTCTCAATGCGTTCGAAATTTCAAGGGGGAGAGACAATTCCAGACATTCGAGAGCAGAAGCGACCTTCACCGTGGAAATGAAGGTTGATGACTGTGGGCTTTGTAAGATGAAGGCCTTCATTGTGGGGGTGGTTACAACGTCCCAAAAGGTTAAAGTAATATGAGAGAAGAGAGGTACAGTGAGGGAAAAAAAGTATTTGGTCCCCTGCTGATTTTGTACGTTTGCCCACTGACAAAGAAATGATCAGTCTATAATTTTAATGATAGGCGTATTTGAACAGTGAGAGACAGAATAACAAAATAATCCAGAAAAACGCATGTCAAAAATGTTATAAATTCATTTGCATTTTAACGAGGGAAATAAGTATTTGACCCGCTCTCAATCAGAACGATTTCTGGCTCCCATGTGTCTTTTATACAGGTAACGAGCTGAGATTAGGAGCACACTCTTAAAGGGAGTGCTCCTAATCTCAGCTTGTTACCTGTATAAAAGACACCTGTTCACAGAAGCAATCAATCAATCAGATTACAAACTCTCCGCCATGGTCAAGACCAAAGAGCTCTCCAAGGATGTCAGAGACAAGATTGTAGACCTATACAAGGATGGAATGTGCTACAAGACCATCGCCAAGCAGTTTGGTGCGAAGGTGAAAACAGTTGGTGCGATTATTTGCAAATGGAACACAAACGAACTGTCAATCTCCCTCGGCATTGCGCTCCATGCAAGATCTCACCTCGTGGAGTTGCAATGATCATGAGAACGGTGATGAATCAGCCCAGAACTACACGGGGGGATCTTGTCAATTATCTCAAGGCAGCTGGGACCATAGTCACCAAGAAAACAGTTGGTAAAACACTACGCCGTGAAGGACTGAAATCCTGCAGCGCCCACAAGGTCCCCCTGCTCAAGAAAGCACACATACATGCCCGTCTGAAGTTTGCCAATTAACATCTGAATGATTCAGAGGACAACTGGGTGAAAGTGTTGTGGTCAGATGAGACCAAAATGGAGCTCTTTTGCATCAACTCAACTCGCCGTGTTTGGAGGAGGAGGAATGCTGCCTATGACCCCAAGAACACCATCCCCACTGTCAAACATGGAGGTGGAAACATTATGCTTTAGGGGTGTTTTTCTGATAAAAGGACAGGACAACTTCACCGAATCAAAAGAACGATGGACGGGGCCATGTACCGTCAAATCTTGGGTGAGAACCTCCTTCCTTCAGCCAGGGCATTGAAAATGGGTCGGGGATGGGTATTCCAGCATGACAATGACCCAAAACACACGGCCAAGGCAACAAAGGAGTGGCTCAAGAAAAAAGCACATTAAGGTCCTGGAGTGGCCTAGCCAGTCTTCAGACCTTAATCCCATAGAAAATCTGTGGAGGGAGCTGAAGGTTCGAGTTTCCAAACGTTAGCCTCGAAACCTTAATGACTTAGAGAAGATCTGCAAAGAGGAGTGGGACAAAATCCCTCCTGAGATCTGTGCAAACCTGGTGGCCAACTACAAGAAACATCTGACCTCTTTGATTGCCAACAAGGGTTTTGACACCAAGTACTAAGTCATGTTTTGCAGAGGGGTCAAATACTTATTTCCCTCATTCAAATGCAAATCAATTTATAACATTTGTGACATGCGTTTTTCTGGATTTTTTGTTGTTATTCTGTCTCTCACAGTTCAAATAAACCTACCATTAAAATTATAGACTGATCATTTCTTTGTCAGTGGGCAAACGTATAAAATCAGCAGGGGATGAAATACATTTTTCCCTCACTGTATGGAGGCACAAGAGCACGAAACCGTCTTCAAAAAAAGCAATCATTGCAATCTTAAAAGTGGATCTGAGACCTGACATGAAGCCAGTGGAGTGAGAGTTGGAGTGCTGGTGTGATATGACAATTTTTTTAATGTACGGGTGAGGAGGCATTGCAGGGACATTCTAAATCCATCAGTAACCGTCAAATAAGGTCAAATGTGGAGACTGCAAAGGAGTGAATTGCAGTCGTCCTGGCGAACATTAATAATAATTGCGTCCGTGGATCAAGGTCTCAGAAACTGGTGGAGTAAGACGATGCCGTTATGCCGGCGATGTTGTGCAGGTGCAGAGGTAGGAGCGATCCTACAGAGCAGCGGTAGTAGTTGTAACAGTGAGCGCTACACTGCTCTTCAAATCCCGAGACCCAAGTTCGATTCCCGCTCACGGCCACCAACACCAGTGACGACTATCTGAACCGATCCAGGGCCTCCCATAGGTTGGCTCAAATGGGGGTAAAAACATCGCCAACCTGCTTCGTGTGCCACAGTGCCAGCCTACATAGGTGCTGCTACTCTATTGACAGCACTTGCTCCAACAGTCTAACAATGCTACGCAGAAGATCCTTGGGTCTTTGAGGTCTCACAGACATGGGAAATGCGGTGCGTGAATGCTCGCGATGTAGAAGAACTTCCAAGGTTGTTACACCCTTGTTTTTTCCCAATGTACAGCAAGTCCAACGCTTCACGCGGGGGCGGGGGGGGTTGCGTTTGTTGTATATATTCGGTTTTGAAAAATTATAAATCAAAGAGGGGCGCCGTCTCTTGAAGTGTGACCTCCTGTTACCATGTTTTCCGTTCACTCTCATGGGTTATAAGTTGAGAGAAAAAACAGGACCCTGCGGGGTGGGCTGGTAGGAACGAATAACCAAAGAATATAAACACAATGTATTATTACACTTGTTTAGCCAGGAAAGCCCCACTGAGTCTAAAGGTTTTTGTAGGGTCCTGCCAAGTGTTTGCAGTAGGGGGCGATGTTGCTACACCTAATCGGACGAGAGTTTGAGGCCTAGTTCTAGGCTTTAGGCCTAGCTGTAGGCTTTAGGCCGCTGTGAGTTAATTTTAAATTTAAATGTTTTAATTATTTATGTAAAAGCTTTAAATTTAAATGTTTCTATTTAAAAACATCAGGGAATGTAACATTGTTAAACATTAACTCCCTTTCACACACGCGGGGGTACAATACGAAGGGAGAGTGAGGCCTACTTCTAGGCTTTCGGCCTAGCTGTAGGCTTTAGGCCGCTGTGAGTTAATTTTTAATTTAAATGTTTTAATTATTCATGTAAAAGCTTTAAATTTATTAAAAACATCAGGGAATGTAACATTGTTAAACATTAACTCCCTTGCACACAAGCGGGGGTACGATACGAAGGGAGAGTTTGAGGCGTTGTTCGAGGCTTTAGGCCTAGCTGTAGGCTTTAGGCCGCTGCGAGTTAATTTTTAATT
>CM025672.2:1278114-1293053 GCA_014621495.2 Entosphenus tridentatus | reverse complement strand
AAGCGTCACTGAGTGTAAAGGTTTTTGTAGGGTCATGCCAAGTGTTTGCAGTAGGGGGCAATGTTGCTACACGGACGGACGGACGATATAATCTATTGTAGGCTGGTTCACTTCGTTCCTACCAGTATAAACATTACTTTCCACCCCTTATCTTCGTATCCCTTTTTGCGGTGTTGACTATGTAAGTGACTCAAGGTATGTTTTGAGCAGTGTTAACAGTACGTCCGTCGTAGTTTGGACTTTTTCCATGATGTTTGATATCTTACGGGGAGGCGCCCTCCCTGCATGTGTAATTTCTTGCTATCACGTGCTTCTGGAAGACAAAGGCGGTTGGGAGGCTCTGATTCTATGGAATACATATTATCTTGGTCGTGTGTGATTGAGCTTCTTCACATTGGATTTCTTCTGGATGACCCTCGGTCTAATACTTCATAATTATTATTTGGTTTATGTTTAACCAAGATGTGTGATCTACCATAGTTGTTACAACATGTATTCCGAGGGGTTTATTAACCTTTGTTCCCAGTCTGTATCCAGGGATCCGTGCGTTTTATTCTCGAGTTATATTTTGATATCCTAGGGTTGGAGATATAACTAAGTTTTGACTTAAACTTTCGTGACTGCCGAAATCCATTCTTTGGTTATTTCGGTAAAGTCGCGTAGATAGAATAATAATAAAAATAAGGTGAATAATATTAATATTAAAATAATATACGATAAATAATAACCCACTAATGTAGATTGTAGCCTGGTACTTAATCTGAGTGCAGTCTATAATATCGCCTTATTTTTATATCCAAGCTTCGCACTTTTACCGTTGTATTAAAAATAACAAAAAAACAGTTATCTGTTCAATCATTCTCCTGTTCTCGCCACCCGGGAAGAATTGCGGCGCCTGTTGCTTGTACGTGTTTTGTGGCGGCGTTAGAAGCCCGGTAGAGATTTCCCGAGAATCTCATTATCAACCACGCCTCCCCCTTTTGCACCATGTTTTTTTGTTTGTTAACTTTTATGGCTACTACCATGCCTGGTGTGGCTTGTGAGAGGCAGCTGCTGTTTGAGGGGTGGGGGTTCGCATCACCCAATTTGTGCCCAAGCTACACCCCGATTGATTATTACAACAACAAAACAATTGACAGAATTTAACTTAATATACATTTTGGAAAAGGGGGCATACATACAACACGTTCCCGATGGAGTGTGTGAGAGAGAGATCTTGACTTAAAGCTTTCGTAACTGCAGGAATTCATATTCTTTGGGTCTTTCGGTAAAGTCACGAAGATAAGTTCAAAGAAAATAACTAAAACTAACGAAAAAAACTACGACGTTTCGATTGCAACACAAGCGGTCGTCATCTGACGTCATCTGATGACGACCGCTTGTGTTGCGATCGCAACGTCGTAGTTTTTTTGTTCTTTTCTTTGAACTTATCTACGTGACTTTACCGAAAGACCCAAAGAATATAAAGAAAGAGATGGCAAGGAAAAAGACAATGGAGTGAAATGATGCTTCGCACGCAAATTATACCAAGACAAAGACTGAGGAGAAAAAGGAAGGCACGACCTGTACTACGTCGTGTTCATATATAAGTAAACATTTATGTTTATATATATTTGGACGTATTGGCGGTACACCAGTTGCAGCATAATGCACCGGTCCTCATAAAACAGTCCTGACGTTGGCATTATTGTCAGAGCATGTCCGCCACAAGTACTTGTGCATAATGCAGACTCGATTCCTTGCAAAAGGTATAATCAATCTGGTGTTTGAACAGATTAACATCTCCTGTTTTATTGCCATGAAGGATAAAACTATTATGATTTGTCATAGTCCTGACGACGTCGTTGTTGCCACTTGGGTGAGATGCAGGACTCTCCATCAGAAGTTGCACTCAGAGTCAGCAGCCGCGTCCCCCATTCGAACGTGCGGTGGTGACACCGCGAGTCGTAATATTTTGATGCCACCGTCCGCCAAATAAATTATTCCGAAAATTAATCGAGGAACCGGCTGAGCAAGTCTCTAAAGGCACAAGGAGTCTAGTCTTGCCTTTTTGGAGCACGGAGCAGTCGATTGTCATCAGGTCTGGGCACTGCTGTATGGCAACCGACTGCTCGCTTAACGTTGTCTTCCCACCACTTTGGCATCGCGAAAACGCATTTTGACACACCACCACGACTGCACCGCCCAGCGTACAGCCAATACAGAATTGATTGTTACACGCCCTCAAGCCCTTGCTCGTGACATTGGAATGACATTGAATTGCAGATTTTAACATACTTACAGGTTCTATCCATGACCACATCAGATCCGTGGGAGCAATAAGAATTTCTCGTCTCCACATATGCATTGTAGTCTGTGTCAGGAATCAGATTGGTGTATGTGATGCTACCCGCAGACAGCACATACGAGGACTGGTTTATGTTGTTATTGTCTTTCAAGCGAGCATAGTAGTACAAGCTAGAGGAAGGAACCTCCCACGAGAAGCTCATGCTTGTCATTGTCTTGCCAGTAATGGTCACATTGACTTTGGGTGGCACTGAGAAACAACATTAGAAAGTGGATTAGTAACATCAGCAACATGTTCACTGTTTTTCAACATATAGCATAATTCGGTACATTTCGATTTCCCAGTTTACATTTCGTTTCGCTTTGAAGTGCATTCATGTCTTTTTTGTTTTCGCTAACACGTTCTTACAATCGATTTCGTAAATATATTTATTGGCCATGTATCGTGGTTCTGTACGTCACATTTCAGGGTCGTACTGCAAAACGACCATTGGGGAATAGCAAATGCATTTAGGGTGCAACAGAGTAAATCAAATCACTGAGAGTCCTCAACTTCGATTGGTCAAAACGTGGAACAAAAGCAAAAAAATCAGTGTTACATTGCCCTATGCTTTATTTATCACGTGAATGTTTCTGGAACGTTGCTAGCCTGCATGATGTCGTGTGTCAAGAGAATTGATGTCAGATTCATATGTTTGTGCATCCTTATTAATGCCAGTTTATCTTAAGTGACAAGGACGTTCAATTCAATGTCTCTGCAGTAGTTACAGTCTGTGTTGTCCTCCCTATTAAAGTGGGGGGGGGGGGGGCATCAGGACAGTCGTCCAATCCTGTGGAACCCGTCCAGATGTCCAGTGTTGTAATGATGTCATATAGGGCAGTCTGCACACAAACACCACCCTCCCTCAGCAGTTCGCTTGGGAGATCATCTCTGCCTGGTGTATTTCCTGGTCTCAGACTCTGGATCGCCTTCTGTACGTCCTCAACAGATGGCACCTCAGCCAGCCGTTCACAGGTTGTGACTACTACTTCCAATATTTGAGGCACGGCAGTCCCAGTAGGGTCATCCCAACTTTTCCCGATTATGTTTTCTTGGCTGAGGGATTTCCTCTCCCCCAAGATCTCACACAATGGTCATAAAACCTGCAAATATGTTCCTAGGGTCGGAGATGTCATCACCATTTTTTTTCATATTGTAATCTCTTTTTTTTTAGAAAACTAGCACCCCACGTGCCCCTTTTGGACATGATCCCTCCCTTTCCTCCAGCCAGCCAGGCAGCTAGCCAACGAACCTTTAATCATATACCGTAGTATTATATGATGGTACGAATGATATGGTGATGCATATGTGCGTAAACACTTGCACAGACAGCTGTGCATGCGTGTGTGGCGGTAGTGTAGCGGTTTGCACTATGAACCCGGCAACCCGAGTTTGATTCCCGCTCAGGGCCAACACCAATGCCAATTATCTAAACTTGTCATGAGCCTCCCCTAGGTCGGCTCAGCCTCAAATGAGTACCTGGTGCTGTGTGTTAACATCACCACTGCAGAGACAGGCGGTCTGGTGTGGTGTTGGTTATCCACCACCTCGTGATTCCTTGCCGATTTTCATAGGTGCCACTATTTGCAAAGCACTTGCCCCAATAGTCTGTCCAGGCTTTTTGTCTTTGTCTTTGGTGAAGAATTAGCGGCATCCCAGTCTCGACCTCCATTCCTCACCGCATGGAACCCACAGCCCTCGATGCGGCTTCTACCCACTTTCACCTGCCTGATGGTGTCACTCGATGACGATGGGAGGATTTCAAAGGGCCACTCGATTACTAATTGCAATTGACGGGAAATTGTTTTGTTTTCTTTATAAATAGCAACCGGCACATTCTTTGTACGTAACCATCTGTATGTACCCCCCATCCCACCCTGCCAGCTAGTCAACCAGGAAGGAAGCCAGCCATCCAGGCAGAAAACTTTTTTTTTCCAAATTGTGATAAGGAAATTAAAACTCTCTATGGCGGTACCATCTCGCAGTAGGTCACTCACATGTGCTGTCGAACACGGTGGAAGAGACGTGTCTTGTGCCAATGCAGTAGACAGTTATGGCAATGCTGTAGTATCTGTTAGGCACCAGTCCCGTGAATGTGAAGTTGGAGGCGCTCCCATTGATGGTGAAGGGGGAGTATGTGAATGTCGACCGATCGTACAATTGTAAGCCGTAGCTGGTGGCGTCCACGCCGACCTCCGTCCACGTGACTGTGATCGATGTTTCACTCCTCGCACTCACCTGCACTCCTTCAGTTATAATGAATGCACAAGTATCTTAATAAACAAAGCAATAACAATGACAAATAACAGTCTTAGACAGTCCTCTGCTACCCCTGTGTCACAGGAATGTGAAAAATAAATTCATAGCTCAATGGATTCCTCCAGTATAAATAAATATTCTGATGATTCTGGATTGGTGAAAGGGTCTGAGATAGAGCTCGGAGGGCGAAGGTTTGGTAGAAACAGTTCAGCTATCACTGTCAAACGGATGATATTCATGGCCGGATATATAATTCGGGTCACAGGGTTCATAGCGCAGTGCACTAACCACTGTGCCACCACTCCCCACCTCCGTGTCTAATCATTGTAATATGAAAAAACCCGCACTGTAAACCCAGGGCCGGCCCAAGACACGCTGGTGGGACTACATCGATCGGCTGGCCTGGGAACGCCTGAGAATTCCCCAGGAAGAGCTAGAGTATGTGTATAGTAGTGTATAGCAGTGTATCGTATAGGAGTGTATAGTAATGCAGTGTATAGTAGTGCTGAAGTATGTCGCCAGGGAAAGGGAAGTCTGGGCCGCTACTACTCAAAACGCTACCGCCACGACCCTCACCACGACAAGCGGACTGAGAAACGAACGAATGCACTGGAACCAATTTTTTACAAGTTCTGGCCATCTGTCGTTTCCAACGCTGTGTCCTCAGCCAGCAGTGGACGTCAGGGATCGTCATTGATACATTGTTGCGTGAGTAAAATGTTGCGTCCGTGAACCCTCCTCCAACCGACACGGCCAATTTAATGAAGTTGCCACGTGATGACCGGTGCGTTGGAGAGCCAATGTCACAATATTTCACTATTGGATATTGTTCGCCGATTCGCTGAAATTACAGCCACCATCATTAGGCCGTTTCCACAATTCCTGAAACCGGCTGATTTTTCTGGTTACATCAGCGAACCGACAAAGAACCCACTCGTTAAAATGCTTATACAACATGCGACAAAAAAAAAATAATGGGCCGCGTTGGGTGGTAGACGGCTTTTACGACACAGGTTTGGTCAGATAATTGCATGGCCCACTCCAAAAATACACGATAAATCGTATTGACTGCAGAAACCAGCGTGTTAGGTTAATAAATTTCAACAATACGACGATCAGCATTGCTTGAGTTGTCCGCAAATATTTAATTAAATGTGCATCGTTTGTTTGATGCCATTGACATTTTCTTTGTTCTTTCGGAAAAGTCACGTAGACAGAAAATAAAAATTATAAAATTAAAAATAAATTGAAAATAATAAAAGCAAAAAACTCACGACGTTTCGATCGCAACACAAGCGGTCTTCATCAGGCGGAGAGAAAAAAAGCCTCGTGTTGCGATCGAAACGTCATGGGTTTTTTTCCTTTCATTATTTTCAATTTATCTTAATTTTCAATTTAATTTTACTATTATATTTTTTCTATCTACGTGACTTCACCAAAAAAACCAAGAACATGAATTCCTGCAGTTACGAAAGTTTTAAGTCAGAATTTCTGACATTTAAAGTTCAACCTCAGTTCGACGTCAGCCATGAGGAGACGAACCTTTGATCTTTACAATCGATGACGCAGATGTTGTCAGTTACACAATTTATAATCAAGTTAATCAATTATCACAAAACCGCGAACATTTTGCAAAGCACAAATAATACATATTCGTTTTGACCTTAACTTTATTTGGTTTGTTATTTTATATATAAAAAAAAATGCTTTACATACCAATTGCGACAGAACAATTTAACAAAACAGATTAAACACTTATCTTGGACCTTACCTTAAACGATATCTCATGGTTTTCCACACCACGACAACCTTAGCACAACTCCATTTTTTCACGAAGGCAATGCTTCCTCCATCATAAATACAAGGAGTTCCTTGAAAATGTTAAACTGCATCTCGCACCATTAAGGAATCGCTCGCGCTGTGTTCTTGTCTTCAGGTTTCCTTGTTTCTCTCTTGTGCTCATGTTCTTGTCAAGCTGCATCTGGATCTCTCAGGGTCTCAGTGTCTCTTTATCTCTGTGTTGATCTCTGCGTGCCTCTGTCTCCCCTTTTTGCCTCCGATTATTCCCATGTCTGCTGTTTTCATTCTTTGCCTGCCCTCTCTGTGTTCATCTCTCACACATTCTCTCGTTGTCCCTCTGCGTCTGTCTGTCTCGTTTTCCCTATGCCTGTCTCTCTAGGCCTGTCTCGCTAACAGAACTTTCCCCAACAGTTTGTTAAGCTAATACGGGGAATCTTTGTGTCTGCATCTATATGTGCCCATCTCCTTGCCCCTCTCATTGTCTCCATGTCAGTGGCGTATTAGCTACATCAGCTCAGGGGGTGTGGAAATCGATCAGGTGGGGACCCAAATAGTGTGATTGTCTCTTCGCACGGTGGCACATAGAGGCTATTCGATATCCTAACTACATCGTAAATACACTTACGTTGTCTCAAATATTTAACGCCGTAGGGGCGCTCCGTCTTTGCAAAATGCATTCACTGCAGTTCCGTAGTGCCTCTTTGCAATATAATTGTCGCGTATCTAATGAAATAAATATCCCAGAAACGGAGTTCTAATGTGAAACCATTTTCAGGAAAATACATTGAAACCGCAATTGACACTGTCATCGAAAACAAATCTCATTGTGGTTGTCAAGAGGGCCCCAACTTATAGCTTTGGCTACCAGGGGGCCAAGGCGACCCCTGCCCTACGCTAGGCGCCATGGTGGCTAGGATATGTTAACTACCTCACCTGCTATTTATGAGGTCGTGGGTTTCATCCCGACCATGACGCCTGTATATTTGGAGTTTGAATTCTCTCTTCCCGTGGGCGTGTGTATTTTTCAACATTTAGGATGAACATTCATACATTTAGAGTATTTTGCTGCTGCTTTAAATTTACACGTTGAGCTATAATTTGTGATAGCCAGGTCACTTCTGAAAAAGAGCGATATAGTTCAATGGGCCTTATCTGGTAAATAAAAAACAGTTTTTCGCTTATAGTTACGCTACTGCTCTGTGCGTGTCATATCTGTTTGGCTAGCATATTGTCTGTGTTTGTGTTCTATCTCGTTGGCTCGTCTGTGTGTATGTTATCTGTTTGGCTCGCATCTTTTCTCTGTGTGTGTCCTATCTGTTTGGCTAGCATCTTGTCTGAGCGTTTCTCTGTATATCTCAATCTCTAGGATCCTCCTTCTCCACGTTTGCCCCAAAATATATTTTGTTTCGCTGACCGTGAGCACAGGAAATGGCGAGGCTATGTTTTACAGGGCAATCAATGGTTGCAGGGCTTACCTGATATCTGACAACCATTTGCAACTCTTGCAACCTAGGGCAACAACAACAGCACCATTAAAATTTAGTATGCATCGTTGTAACGTCAGCTTGTTAATCACAAATTTACTCACCGATACTGTCTTATTCATAATAACGTTTTTTGGGGTTAGATCACGTAAGTATAAATGTGTCGTTAACCCGCCACCACTCAACAAAGCCAATTAGTAAGGTTTGCCACAAAAAGTTTGGCAAAAAATGTCATCGACGCTGTAATCACCAGCGAAATTTCACAGTACTCTAATTGTAAATGTTATGGATTTAGCCTCCAACACACTAGTGTGTTTAAGTAGCAACTAATAGGCACGTTTTGTGTAAGTGTCAAACTTTACTAATTGGCTATGTCGGGCGGTGTGAGGTTAACGATGCATTTATACTTACGGGATCTCACCCAAAAAACATTATGAACAATACTGTAATTTCCATCAGATTTATTACCATTGTTTATCATCGGCACCATGTTACAACAATTAAGCATCTAATTAGAACTACGCTGACCAGTGCAACTCTTCGTGTCAGAGCAGCCAGATACCACCGAGCTACTTCCGATATCTCTTCAAGCGATCTCTCTTTTACACAGCAGGGGGCAGCACTTTCACACCCCACCCCTGCTACAGAGCAACATTTGTGATGGGAGCAGAGTAGAATAAGTCAGGTATGGACCTATTCTTTGGGTATTTCGGTAAAGTCACGTAGATATGTTTCTTCCTGATGACGAACGCTTGTGTTGCAATCGAAACATCGTAGTTTTTTGTTATTTTTAGTTTTTTATTTGAACCTATCTACGTGACTTTACTGAAAGACCCAAAGAATTTGAATTCCTGCAGTCCCAAAAGCATTGTCAAGGTATGGACCTGTCTGAGGCTGAATAATTTGGTTTAATGTGATCCTTCCAGATCTGGCTGCGGACTTTAAAGTCAGATTCTTTTTTCCAATTCTACAATACATTTTTGTTTCTCAAGGAGTGTGCTTTTGTACTCAGAGGGCTAAGGTGGTTCTAAAAGTGTTGAGAGTTCAGTGGTACGATTATTACCATGAACAGTGTGGTGGTATTGTAGCGCAGTCTATGAAGCACCTCTCGGTTAGCACGGTTAGCTATGTACGGTGTAAAATAAGTTCACCATATATACCTAACAGAGAATTGAATGGGGCGGTCGTCGTTAAAAGTGAAATAAATGGTGCTGAGACCGATATGAATCTGTGTTGCAAATCAGAATAAGAATATGTATGTGTACTGGACGAATCCGATGAAATCTAAAGCTCCTCTTCACAGATGTCGGGTGGTGAAGGGTTAAAGTAAAAAAAAACCTGGCGTTTTATCTACATGGCGACCAATCTAAAACCCAAAATAAAATAATTATGACTCAATATTTCGTCATGGAAGGCTTACGTATATCAGAATCAGATCAGAATATTAATTTATTCTGGATGAATCCAATAAACTTTACACATCTTTTTCACAGATGTCCAGTAGGGGCGGGTCAGAATGTTACAACACCAAACAATACAAAAAACCACGATATGAGTGTAAAGCATAGTAAAGGTAATCAAATAACTTACAATTTTTTTTACAAATAAAAATTGACTTTTTCTTATTTTAGCAGGTAAAGACCACTGGGCTATTAGCTTCTTTTTCAAAAGCGACCTGTCCAGAAATGATAGCTCAACGAAGTGGCTTATCATATGGACATTTAAAGTAGCACAACAATCTAAATAATCTAAACGCATGTTAATAAAAGTGGAGGGAAAAACTGTAGGACCCAGAGAAAAAAATCCACATGACCATGGAAAGAAAATTCAAACTTCAAATATGCATGCATCAGGGTGGGAATTGAACCGACAGGAGAGGAAGATAACGTCACACCACCCAAACGACCGTGGCGCTGTAATAGAGCGATAAAGTCGAACACCCGACGAAATTACCGATCCGAGATTTACCCACAGATGGAATAAAGTGGGCGTGGTGTTAGTCGAAGGGGCGTGTCAATGGCCAAATATTGTCGTTGTGGCTCGTAAATAGAGGCTTATTGTGATCGATTCTGCTGAGTCGATCTAGCACCCAGCCCAAAGTTGCTTGGGCAGCCATCCTGAAATTGTACGATTTTATCTTAAACTAGCAGGAAGTACCCGGCTTTGTGCGGGGTAAAATCTTTTTCAAAACGTGCCTTTTCTTAAAAACATAATACATACGTACTCAAATACTAAGCTATTGTCAAAAAACGGCATTCCATTAGTCTGTCCATTTGCAGAAGTGCTGAATTAAAAAGTTATATAAAGTGATGGGTAAATAGTTGATCTAAAAGGTTTCCAAAAATTGTAGACACCCCCCCCCACCCGCTAAAAATAGTTTACCCCCCTGTATATACAATAGTCAGTAGTAACTAGTGACTCTATAGTAGTATATATTGATTATATTAGTATCTACTGACTCTATTGTAGTATCGGCTGCCTCTGTAGTTGTATCTACTGACTTTACAGTAGTATCTACTGAGCAAAGTAGTATATACTGACTATAGCAGGATATACTGACTGTATAGTATCTAGTGACTGTAGTAGTATCTACTGACTCTACAGGAGTAGTATCTACCGACTCTATAGTAGTATATACTTAATGTATAGTAGTATCCACTGACTATAGTAGTAACTGCTAACTCTATAGTCGTATCTGCTGACTCTATAGCAGTATCTAATGATTATATAGTCATATCTACTGACTCTGCAGCAGTAAATACTAACTGTAGTGGTATCTACTGACTGTAGTAGTATCTTCTGAATCTATAGTAGTATCCAATGACTGTAGCAGCAACTACTAACTCTGTAGTAGTATTTGCTGACTCTACAGCAGTATCTGCTGACTCTATAGCAGTAGCTACTGACTCTATTGTCATATTTACTGACTGTCATATAATCTATTGACTATACAGTTGTATCTACTGCGTCTACAGTAGTATCTATTTACTGAAGTAGTATATGCCGACTCTAAAGTAGTATCTTGTGACTCTATAGTAGTATCAACTAAGTCTACAGTAGTCTCCACTGACTGTAGTAGTATCTACCGACTTTACAGTAGCATCTCCAGAGACTACAGTAGGATCTCCCGACTTTATGGTAGTGTCTAGCGACTCAACAATAGTATCTATTGACTCAATAGTAGTATCTACTTAGTCTATAGTAGCATATGCTAACTCTATCTCAGTATCTGCTGACTATATAGCAGTATCTACTGACTATAGTTGTATCTACTGATTCTGCAGCAATATATACTGACTGTAGTATTTTCTACTGACTCTATAGTAGTATCTACCGACTTTTTAGTAGTAACTACTGACGCTACAGTAGTATCTACTGACTATAATAGTAACTACTAACTCGATAGTGGTATCTGCTGACTCTAGTAGTATCTACTGACTGTAGCAATATCTACCGACTCTATAGTCGTATATACCGACTCTACATTAGTAACTACCGACTCTTCAGCAGTAAATACCGACTCTACATTAGTATATATTGACTATATAGTAGTACTGGTAGGAAAGAAGTGGACCAGCCTACAATAGATTATATCGTCCGTCCGACCGTCCGTCCATCCGTCCGTCCGTCCGTGTACCAACATCGCCCCCTACTGCAAACACTTGGCATGACCCTACAAAAACCTTTACACTCAGTGACGCTTTCGGCTTTCCTGTCGAAACAAGTGTATACCATTCCCTTATAATTCCCTCAGATAGCTTTTAATTAAAACTTTTAAATTAAAAATTAACTCGCAGCGGCCTAAAGCCTACAGCTAGGCCTAAAGCCTCGAACAACGCCTCAAACTCTCCCTTCGTATAGTACCCCCGCGTGTGTGCAAGGGAGTTAATGTTTAACAATGTTACATTCCCTTATTTTTTAAATAAATTTCAAGCTTTTACATAAATAATTAAAGCATTTAAATTAAAAATTAACTCACAGCGGCCTAAAGCCTACAGCTAGGCCTAAAGCCTAGAACTAGGCCTCAAGCCTAGAACTAGGCCTCACACTCTCCCTTCGTATCGTACCCCCGCGTGTGTGAAAGGGAGTTAATGTTTAACAATGTTACATTCCCTGATGTTTTTAAATAGAAACATTTAAATTGAAAGCTTTTACATAAATAATTCAAAAATTTAAATTACAAATTAACTCACAGCGGCCTAAAGCCTACAGCTAGGCCTAAAGCCTAGAACTAGGCCTCTAACTCTCCCTTCGTATCGTACCCCCGCGTGTGTGAAAGGGAGTTAATGTTTAACACTTACATTCCCTCATGTTTTTAAATAGAAACATTTAAATTTTAAGCTTTTACATAAATAATTAAAACATTTAAATAAAAAATTAACTCACAGCGGCCTAAAGCCTACAGCTAGGCCTAAAGCCTAGAACTAGGCCTCTAACTCTCCCTTCGTATCGTATCCCCGCTTGTGTGAAAGGGAGTTAATGTTTAACACTGTTACATTCCCTCATGTTTTTAAATAGAAACATTTAAATTTTAAGCTTTAACATTAAAATTCACTCCCTACCTCTCCGTCGTTGGCGGGTCTCCAGCCTAGAGCCAGGCCTGGGAATCTCTCCCCCGCTAGGGGTGTATTGGGCGGGGCTACGCGGGGCTGGGCGGGGCTACCGCAGCAGGGGTAGTAACAATCTGCATATCGTGCAGATTGTTACTACTCACTATGTCTGCTCCAAGCTGCACTCACGTAGGTACATACTTTGCAATACTAGTATTTTTTCCACAACGGTTACTACTACTTTATTGTTTCCTATGTTCCACTACGTCTACGTTTCCGTCCACTTATTGGCGCCCATTTTTTGCCATTTCATTTTATTATAGCCATTCATTTGTTTGTTCCTACCAGCCCACCCCACAGGGACCTGGTATATGCTGAGTCAACCGTGGTATCTACCGACTCTACAGTAGTAACTACCGACTCTGCAGCTGTAACTAATGGCTCTAGAGGAGTATCTATTGACTCAATAGTAGTATCTACTGAGTCTACGGCAGTATTTACTGACTGCAGTAGTATCTCCCGATTCTACCGTAGCACCTACCGACCCTAGTGGTATCTAACGACTCTACAGTAGTAACTGCCGACCCTGCAGTAGTAACTACTCACTCTGCACTAGTATCTATTGGCTCTATAGTAGTATCTACTGAGTCAAAAGTAGTATCTAAGGACTGCAGTAGTATCTACCGACTCTACAGTCGCATTTACCGACTCCACAGTAGGATCAACTGACTCTATAGTAGTTCTACCAACTATACCGTAGTATCTCCCGAGACTAGAGTAGCATCTACTGACACTATAGTAGTATCTCCCGACTTTACAATAGTGTCTACCGACTCTACAGTAGTAGTATCTATTGACTCTATAGTAGTATCTACCGACTCTACAGTAGTAGCTACTGACTCTATAGTCATATCTATTGACTCCACAGTAGTATGTACCGACTCTATCGTCTGTAGTAGTATTAAGTGACTCTATAATAGTATGTACTGACTGTAGTAGTTTCTACCGACTCTATAATAGTATCTATCGACTTTACAGCAGTATACTAACTCTACAGTAGAATTTACTGACACTAATAGTATCTACCGACTTATAGCACGATCTACTAACTCTACAGTAGTAGTATCTACAGCCTCTATAGCAGTATCTACTAACTCTACAGTAGTATCTACTGAATCTTTAGTAGTAACTGTTGACGCTACAGTAGTATCTACTGACTGTAGTAGTAACTACTAACTCTACACTAGTATCTACTGACTCTTTAGTAGTAACTGTTGACTCTACAGTAGTATCTACTGATTCTATAGTAGTATCTACCGAATCTACAGGAGTAACTGCAAACATTGGGGTTGGGGGGGACATCACACTGTTCAGAATTTACCTCAGTTTTGTGCTCCTGTGTTTTTGCACGATTTTATTATAATTTTTTTTTTTATTTTACACGCTTTTATTTAACTGTCTGTTGTATCCTTAAATATTGTAACTCAAAATTTACCCACTTTCCAATGTGGTATCGACTGCAAACTTGGTATACGTATGTCATACTGATGCCAATACTATATTCTATCATTAAAATAAACAAAAACATTTTTAAAACAATATTTTGTATATGTTATGTTTCGGCTTGGGTCTAATTGGCCACACTCAACTCACGTTGGCTATAAATTACCACGGTCTCGTACGTTATGGCAAGCTTCGGGGCCACTTCCTGGATACGTGGAGTTCTGCCATTACTCGTACGGTACATTTAATTAAGGAATGTTTAAAAAAGAGTATTTTAAATATTACATGTTTATTAGCCTTTTTTGCGCAAAGGAGAACATCTCTCCCATCGCCGCTGAACGAACTCGCGTGCGTTGCCAGGGGCAACCGCGAGTCAGCGTTTCCGCGCATGCGCAGATGCGTGCGTTGGCACCACGATCAGTGTAATAATATAAAGTTATAAAGTGTAATTTAATTATCTTCTGACGCTGTCGTCTCGACAGACCTGGTTTTCACCTGAGGACGGCTGCTTGCGTTGTGGCCGAAACGTCGTGAGAATTATTTTATTATGTTTTATTTTTATTATTTTATTACTTCCCTTCTACGTGACGACTTTACCGAAAGAACCAAGAAGATGAATCCCTGCAGTCACGAAAGCTTTAAATCGAAATGTGATTTAATTAGTTTACATTTTACGGAGGGGAAAAAACAAAGAGCGCTTTTTCGTCCGAGGGCTTCGTGCGTTGTATCTGTGTACTTTGTTAAAAAGTCTCACCTAACAGCGTTGTAAGGCGTGTGCACAGACAGACAAAAAAAACACATTCCTGCGGAGGGAGCTGGTAGGAACGTTGGGTTGCTCGGTCAATGGCCTGCAGGGTCAACGGCGGCCACGTGGTGTATTCCGCAAATATGGCCGACTGTGAGGGCGGGCACAAGCCGGCGTGAGTAGGTTAAACGTTGAGTTTTATACGGGCACCACGGGGTGACCAGCCCTTCCCCACCCAGCCCCACCCCTCCCACCCCCCACCCAGCCCCACC
>CM025672.2:1246804-1273410 GCA_014621495.2 Entosphenus tridentatus | reverse complement strand
ACAAGATTGTAGACCAACACAAGGCTAGAATGGGCTACAAGATCATCGCCAAGCAGCTTGGTGAGAAGGTGACAACAGTTGGTGTAATTATTCTCAAATGGAAGAAACACAAAAGAACTGTCAATCTCCCTCGGCCCGGGGCTCCATGCAAGATCTCACCTCGTGGAGTTGCAATGATCATGAGAACGGTGAGGAATCAGCCCAGAACTACACGGGAGGATCTTGTCAATGATCTCCAGGCAGCTGGGACCATAGTCACCAAGAAAACAGTTGGTAACACACTACGCGGTGAAGGACTGAAATCCTGCAGCGCCCGCAAGGTCCCCCTGCTCAAGAAAGCACATATACATGCCCGTCTGAAGTTTTCCAATGAACATCTGAATGATTCAGAGGACAACTGGGTGAAAGTGTTGTGGTCAGATGAGACCAAAATGGAGCTCTTTGGCATCAACTCAACTCGCCGTGTTTGGAGGAGGAGGAATGTTGCCTATGACCCCAAGAACACCATCCCCACCGTCAAACATGAAGGTGGAAACATTATGCTTTGGGGGTGTTTTTCTGCTAAGGGGACAGGACAACTTAATTGCATCAAAGGGACGATGGACGGGGCCATGTACCATCAAATGTTGGGTGAGAACCTCCTTCCCTCAGCCAGGGCATTGAAAATGGGTCGTGGATGGGTATTCCAGCATGACAATGACCCAAAACACACGGCCAAGGCAACAAAGGAGTGGCTCAAGAAGAAGCACATTAAGGTCCTGGAGTGGCCTAGCCAGTATCCAGACCTTAATCCCATAGAAATCTGTGGAGGGAGCTGAAGGTTCGAGTTGCCAAACGTCAGCCTCGAAACCTTAATGACATGGAGAAGATCTGCAAAGAGGAGTGGGACAAAATCCCTCCTGAGATGTGTGCAAACCTGGTGGCCAACTACAATAAATGTCTGACCTCTGTGATTGCCAACAAGGGTTTTGCCACCAAGTACTAAGTCATGTTTTGCAGAGGGGTCAAATACTTATTTCTCTCATTAAAATGCCAATCAATTTATAACATTTTTGACATGCGTTTTTATGGATTTTTTTGTTGTTATTCTGTCTCTGACTGTTCAAATAAACCTACCATTGAAATTATAGACTGATAATTTTCTTTGTCAGTGGGCAAACGTACAAAATCAGCGGGGGATCAAATACTTTTTTCCCTCACTGTATACTGTATCTTTTATACGTTTTTGTTATTTTACCAAGTAAGGCCCACTGAGCTATGAAGCTATTTTTCAGAAGCGACGTGGTCATCACAATAGCTCAAAGAAGTGGATTATCACTATTTGTGGAAATGTATAGCAGCAGGCACAAGTGTGATTCTAATGCAGGTCGTAACAACAAATGCCATTCTCCACTAAGTGTCGGTGACGTCACCATGACACTTGTGCCAGGCGATGTGCATGTAGAGGCCACGTGGAGGATCGAACGCCCGCTGGCACGAGCTCACGGGGCACACCCAGATTCCAAGGGTCGACTGACTGAGATGACTGGCTGATGCACCACCTGTGCCCCCTACTGTGTCAACTTGCTGCGTTTTAGACACCTGGCGCTCCGCTCGTTGTTGTGAGTGTCACTCCTCTGCCCTCTGTTGTTGTTGGAGGGCGAATGCCTCCAACTGCCCAGTAGCGTCCTTCACGAGCCTCCTCCACAGAGGCAATCTTGACACCGCTGGTACCAATCATCGGAAAGTCCACTCAGCTCCACATCCTCCTGTACCACATTAGTCCATCTCTTCTCGCGCCCATGCCTCACCCATTTAGCCCCCTCGATCTGGCCGAACAAAAGCTGTTTTAGGCATGCCGTGGCTGTGCATGTGGGCTACATGATCCAGCCAATGCAGCCTTACCTGCCGGATGGGACTTTGTCCAGATCTTTCAAGGATATGTGAGCTCTTCACACAATCCAGCCTGGTTAAACCCAGGATGGATCATAGGCAGGCCACCTTAAATGTTTCTAACCGGCGCAGATGTTCCACCACAGGGGTCCACGTTTCACAAACGTACAGAAGGAAGAGAATGAGTGTGGCCGAGAAGACCTGAAGCTTCATGCAGAGCGACAGAGCAGATAGCTTCCATACAGCAGCGTTATGCAACAGATGAAAAGATAATGCCGCTCGACTAATTCGGACAAAGACCTCTGCTGTCAAACCGGAGCCGGTCATAAGCACACTGCCCAGATATGGGAAACTCTCTACTCTTTCCACAACTGCCCCATCATCAATTGGTAGTTGTGGGGGTGGAGTGTCTGATGGCACAAAATACCCAGGTAGTTGCTTAGTTTTGGTGGGGCTGATGGTAAGGCCCCACCTCTTAATGACAAGCTCCAGGTTCAGCAGCAGTGCCTCCAACTCCTCCTCTGATTGAGCAGCAATTACCAGATTATCAGCATGCATAACATGGTTGAGCAATAGGGAGCCATCCCTTGACCGTACCTGGGCATCGATCAGCCTCCCATTGTATCTGTACCAGATGGAAATTCCTCAAGTACAACTATTGAAGGCTTCACAAACTACGTGGTCAAAATAGATGTTAAATAATGTGGGAGCTAGAGGACATCCCTGTCGCACCCCAAGGTGTACAAGGATTGGCTCCGACTCCTGTCCACGTAGTTTTACCCGGGCCCGCTCACCATCATGATGGTCCTTAATGATCGTGAGCAGAGAGTCAGGGACTTCCAAAGCATGAAGAACAACCCAGAGCCCAGGCCTGCTGATAGTATCATAGGCCTAGACCAGGTCAATAAAGCAGAGATGTAAGTCTTGTTGGAAATCCCTACACCTCTGCTGTAGCAGAGGGACAGAAAATATGGCATCTATGCAGGACTGCCCTTTCCTGAAACCGCATTGGGGCTCTGCAATCCTCTCCTCAGCGTGCCTAGCAAGGCGATGTTGAATAATCCTTGCCAGCACCTTTCACGGCACACCGAGGAGTGAGATGCCCCTGTAGTTGTTACAGTCAGTGTGGTCCCCCTTCTTAAAAGGGGCGGACCACCATGACATCCTTCCAATCCTGTGGAACCCGTGCAGTCATCCAGACTGTTGTTATGATGTCATGTAGGGCAGTCTGTGAACAAACGCCACCCTCCCTCAGTATTTCACTTGGGAGCGCATCTCTGCCTGGTGCCTTTCCTGGTCTCAGACTCCGGAATGCCGTCAGTATTTCCTCAACAGATGGCACCTCAGTCAGCCACTTACAGGAGGTGACTTCTTCTTCCAATATTTGAGGCACCGCAGCGCCTCAGCAGGGTCATCCCCACTTTGTTCCATGTTGTTTTCCAGGCTGAGGGATTTCCCTTTCCCTAGGACCTCACAGAAATGCTCCGCAAATCTGCTAACCTGTTCCTGGGGGTCGGAGATTGGATCACCGTTTTTCCCCTAATGATTGTAAGAAGTGTGGGCGCTGCAGGTTACTCTTTTGATGGAGTTAAAGAGTGATTTGTTATCATGGGCCATTGAGGCAGACTCCATCTCCTCATCAACCCGTGATCACCACCCATCCTTGCAGCACCTCACGGCTCTCTGAACCTCTGAGCGAAGGCTGCGGGTAAGCCTCCTCATTCTCAGATGTGGGATGCTGTCGCCGATGAGAGTGGGCCTGTCGCTTTGTATCAGCCAGCCTGAACACCTCCTCTGTCAGACAGGGTCTCCGGGGAGGTCTAGACCATGTAGCCAAAGCAACCATTGCAGCTGCATTAGCCACAGTCCTAAATCTCGCCCATTTCCCCTCGACATCAGGAGGAGTGGGGGACGATGACAACCCCAGCCGCAAATTCTCACTTCTAACTTTCATCAGCTAGTTGAGACCATGCTACTTTGGGTTTGAATGGGGTCCTGGGTGTACACTCACCACCGGAGTGGAAGAATGGCTGGCGCATCTTACAGATGGCAAGTCGATGGGTCAGTGGGCAGATCAGCTCCACGGTAGGTCCTGGTGTCAAGGACATGGGCCGGCATCCGCTGTTCCATCATTATGTAGTCCAGCAGATGTTTTTGCTTGGATCCGGCATGCATCCATGATGTTGTATGGATGCGCTGATGCCGTGTTGGTAATTACAAGCCCATGGGCTTACAAAAATCTATCAGCCTCTTACCGTTGTTATTGAGCTGATCTGGCCCATGCCTTCCAATCACTCCAGACCAGGTGCTAGCATCATGACCAACTCGGGCATTGAAGTCACCCAACAAGATGACTCTATTCCGTGGGGCCACTTTAGCTAGTACCCGAGACAGGAGGTCATAGAAGGCATCTGACTCATTGGCCTTGCCTGCATCCCTCCACGGATGTTTATCTTCAGTGGGGGCATAAGCAACCATGACCACCACTCCTCGCCTCTGGTTGATCGGAAGGCGAGCCCAAAGTAGCCTGGGGCTTACAGCTTCCCACACCTCACCGCCATGCTCCCATGCCCCCTTAATTATTTTGTTCAGAAGAAGAGCCACTTACTGTTGTTTGGCAGTCTCCTGCCCGAGTAGAGGACTGTCCACCCCTCATGGTGGCAGGAGCCAGAGCCAGTCCACCGGACCTCCTGAATATCACAGAGATCCAGGCGATACCGGTCCAGCTCCCAACAGAGGAGTGGCAGCCTCTACTCCGCAGTAAGCATTTAAACATTCCACGTGGCATTGGTTTTTTGTTATTTCTGGAGGAGCTCCGAGGGTAAGGATTCAGTCTCCTGGCTCCGCCAAATGGGGGTTGGCCCAGAGACGTCATAGACGACTGCCCCCCCGGGGCCTCCGGCACAAGCTTATTAATCAAATTTTTCAGTCGTGGTTTTGTGGTAATTAATTAAAGGTGGAGGAGTTACCCGCCCCTCGCACCCGTCCTGAGCCCCCATTTGGCCGCTGTGGTGGTTACAATTGCCATGAGGGGAATGGCCAATCTAAATAGGCCCTCCCCCACAGCACTGCCCACCACAGCGTTGCCGTCCGGCACCAACGAGGAGGTAGGGGGTAGTTTTTGCCAGACCATCAACACACTGCTCTCACACCCACCAAGCTGCAGGACATATAAACAAACAAGACAAAGATCCCCCCTGGAGTGTTTACAAACTATTCGCCCAGGTGCTGTGCGAGTAGCACCTATGAAGGCCGGCAAGACACAAGGGGGTGGGTGGCCATCACGACGCCCACCCACCTTTGTCTCCATAGCAGCGATGTTTACACACTGGACCACTAACTCGTTTTGAGGCTGAGTCGACCTTCATGAGGCTCAGGAACCGGTTCAGATAATTATCATCTGTGTTGGTGGGTGCAAATAGGAATAGAATTTGGCCCCTGCTTTTACATGATAAGTGGCTTAAAATGTGAAAATATATAGCAGCAACCAAATACTCTTGATTCGAAATGTGCAGAGAAAAACTGGAGGCCCAGGAAAAAAATCCATGCCATAACGGGGAGAGAGACACCGCAAACTCCAAATATACAACAGGCGTTAGGGTCGGGATGGAACGCACGACCTCCTGTATACCAGGCGAGGGAGTTCACATTTCGCCATTGACCCAAGCGCTGCGGTCCTCTACGTTGTTAAGAAGCTGTGATCAAGATGGTTCCCCTGTTCCTACTGAACCCAGCGGCCGGGGGGGGGGGGGGTAGGGATGCACTCCTAACACTGCCACTCAGAGGGATCGGCATCACGTAGCTACTGATCCGACAGATTAACAATCATGGCAGGTGTGTATGTTATTTTATTATGATGTTATTTTCCACAATGGAGGTTTTTTTGAGTCAGATCGCATAAATGTAAACCCACCACCTGACACAGCCAATCAGTAAGGGTTTGTCACGTAAACAAAACATTGCAATTAGTTTACTAGTTCAGCACTTACCAGTTGTGTGTTGGAGAGTGAACCTGTTGTGACATCGCGGGATGTCACTGTGTGATGCCAGCCCTAGAGAGGCACGGCGTGCGGTGTATTGACATCGCGGACACCACTAGGATGTGGGTGCAGTACAGGCCGATCGATAGTGCTGGATGGCACCACGCTTGGCGTGCAGTGCCGGCCCCTACAGGATAGGGTGTGTTGAAATGGGGTTACTAAAGGTCGTGGCACTCTAGTTGACCTGAGAGGCCCCAAGTGGGGGCTCGGGGTGGTCACGTGGTCAGTGTCCAGATCCTGCTCGAGGATTCTGGAAGGTGGTCGTGGCCAATGGCGGAGCCAGCCACGCTGCAGAGAATATAAGCCGGGTACCCCAGAGGGGCCAGCGCTGCTGTCTATCCTGAAGAAATATTCGTCGACGTCCTACGTTCTACAAGTTTACAACATGTGGACCTGGACCCGAGCTGTTGGTCCTGGTCCGTTGTAGCTGGTTACGTTGTAATTAGCCTGGTGGTACACCACCATAGATTGTTATTCTGTTAAGGGGCAGTTACCCCGTGTGTTGGTGTTAAATAAATTTGTGGCCTCCAAGATTATGTCTGCGACTCAGTTTAAATCACTACAAACCTACAACAGGATTTACAATTCCAGTACCTGAGACTGAAACAAGCTGCTCCTATACGTCAAACAACCGACATAAGCGTCTATTTTTCGGTTCTTGCCTTAAAACACATTCACTGATGTTCCCTCGCTGTGCAAAACCCACCCCCTACCCATCCATCACACTCGCTCATCATTAACCACTCATTGTTACTGTCATGATTATCATCATATTCACGCACTTACCATCCTTCTCATCAACTCATCTAATAACAGCATGCTGCTGTACAATTGAGTAAATATACGTTAAGCTCTTTAGTTAGGTTGCTGTATAAATTAAAATGAGATGAGATAAAAAAAACACCGCTGATGTTTTTCTCACAAAGTGGTTATTATTTTATCGACCCGCCCCGGGAGGGACGACACTTGGCTGAGTTAACCGCCCCACCTGTATTTCATCCCAGCACCCAACCAACCAGGATGTGAACGCACCTGGCCGCTTTGTGATAAGAGACCGCTGTTTAAACGGTATACAGCGGCAGAGAGCCTGCGTGGGGTGACTGGCAACAGTAAAGCGGAGCCAGCCCTAGCAGCGCGTCAATAAATGGTGATTTAGAATCAACATCGCGCATTTATAGTCGTTGGCTACCGCTATACATTTCCACACGGCGATAATAAACCACTCTTCCTTGAGACATTGTGATAGCAAGGTGGCTTCTGATAAAAGAGCGAGTAGTAGTAGCTCAGTGCGCCTTTCCTGACAACATGAAAATTAGTCAATCATCGATTAATTATCCTCCGGCTTCGGAGGGGTGGGTGCGCCGGATTTAAATAGCTTATTTTTGCACCTTCTTGTAAAACATGTTTTTATGTGTGTAAATGCTTTTTGTCGTGTTTAAAATGTGTTTACTACGTGAAATTGTCATAAATAAACATGCATGGAGACAAAAATAAATAGCCTACTGTAAAAAGTTTCTGTATTTACTGTACCATACTTGCCATTCCAAGCTCGAAGACTCAGCATCATGGGGTGATGAACGTGCTATTACTACTAAGCTCTTGTTTCAACAACTTGTGTTTTGACGATCGCCGGACTGATGCGAAGGCTACTATTTTCGTCAGATTGCACTTTATATTCTGTTTGTATTACTGTCGTTATTAGTTATCAAACATATACGAGCAGTATTTTCATTGTGTTGTATGTAGTGTATAATGTTCTGTATAGACTATTTAATACTGAAATCAAGCGTAGCTACTTTGTCAGGCGCACGGTGCCGATCGCCGGACTGGTTCACAGCCTTTGGAGCGGCTTTGCCGGTTTTTCCGGATTGGCCCGGGACCGCTGGATAATGTTGGAAGCCGGATAATCGATTATCAACTCCTACTAATAATTCAAATTAATTATGTGCATTACATCCTAGCATCCCAATGCGTAAACTGTAATTTAGAATTTTAGTTTAGCTCTGTTCACGATATCTACTGTGCATGTAATGTTCCGCCGGTTGCACCCAATCGTTCACGTTGTTGACAGGACTTTATTTAGCTTTGTGTGCACAGTTGCGATGGTTGCCATTGTAAAACTTGCACCTGGCGCCCCATTGTGTGGCACTGTTCAATTGTGCCGTTTCAGGGTACATTCTCTCTATATATACACACACACACAACAGACTCTTGATTACCTGAGAACCTGAGATTTTGACATAAATTAATAACTCATTGATTTTCCCTTAAACCCAATTTAATAATCTTCTTTACAACAGCGCCGGAGTTTGATTGCTGTCGATTGGCGTCGCTCTGCTGTCCACTTAGTGGGCAAAGTCTTGTGTTGGACAGGAGCAGGAAAGTGTTATCACTGAGCAAGCGCATCATCGATGGGTCGATAGTATTCGTTCTCAATCGAAAGAGTAACAATCAAAATCGTCAGTTGTGCTTCATTTTGAGTAATTTATTGGATTTATTTTTATTTACGAAACTGTGCGATTGATATATAAACGGAAACGTGTTGTTTTCACTTTGAATCAGATGGAAGTTATATCAAACAAGTTCAATGCATTCTTTACTACAAGTTTTTGTATTGTTCATTAACAAATATATATTTTTTTACTGAAATATCACGTGGTTTTTGGCATAGAGATCCGCGGAAAATGAATATTTTTAAATTATCTGCTATTTTGAATTGTCCATGATAGTTCTCCCCGTCATTAGCGTGGAAAATCGAGAGTCTACTGTACTAACATGTCCCATAGGTTAACATTGCCCATATACTATACACATTTAATTTTATTCTCAATTTAGTAACATTTCCCATAGACTAACATTGCCCATATACTATATACATTTAATTTGATTCTCAATTTAGTAACATTTCCCATAGACTAACATTTCCTATTGACTTACAGTTCCCATAGATTAACAGTGCTCATAGACTAATAATAAAGTAGTCAGGTGGGAGGTCAGCGCTGTGAAACTACAGCTGAGATCCTGGTTTCAATTCCAGGTATCAGCCTCTGCCTGTGATTAATGTGGTTTCTGGATTGCAATGAGGTGATGGGCTCAACACAGTTACCAATGACATTTCATTTGGTTCTTCAATTAGTTTGGCTAAATCCCAGCTCTAACAATTCATAGAATTGCAAACGCTCTATTATTCGGCATCTATGGGGAACGGATTGTGCCGGTTAATCAAATATGCAGGTTATGAGAGCAGTTATACCTATGGTTCACCACAAGTACAGACAGTCCTTGACTTACAAATACCCGACTTACTAATATCTGCACTTACGAAAGCTTCCATTATATATGCTGTATTATTTTGTTTACATCAATTTAAAACGCCAACTCGCACTTGCAAACTGAGCTGCGGAACTATTTTGTTCAGAGGAGCGATCCTACGTGACATGTAATCAGTGTTTGTGTGTGGGGGGGAGTGGTCGTTGAGTGGTCAGCGCGCTGCTATGCGAATCTGGCGACCCGCGTTCAAGTCCCGCTCATGGTCAATACCAGCGACGATTATCTGAATGGGTTCTGAGCCTCCTTTAGGTCAACTCAGCCTCAAATGAGTATCTGGTGCGATGTGTGAACATTGCCACTGGGGAGACAAGGCGGCCGGGCGTGCTGCTGGCAACTCACCCCCTCGTGTGCTGTGCTGGCCTTCATAGGTGCTCGGTAACAACACGTGCCCCAACAGTCTGTTAAAGGCCAATGAGTAGTCAAAGATGACGGGGCGGAGCCCTGGGCGGTCGCCCATATACACCGTACCCCAGGGACGCCTCTGATCTATTGCATGCTTTCTTTTAAAAGTTACCATGTTATTGACAGTTTTCTGCGCCCTAGGTGGAGATCAAATTCTGTACTTCACCCTGGTATGCAGGCCAGCCGGAGAACGGGCAAATTATATCCCGGACCTCTCTGATGTAGACTCACCTTTGGTGCTGGAAATCCCCCGCACTATTGCGCTGGGGGACTTTAACGCTTCAATTGATGACCCCTCAGACGGTTTCGCATCAGATCTGCTGTATAATTCTGGGTTCCATGGGGTTTACCCAGTACATCTAAGTCTCAACTCGCAACCAGGGTCAAACTCTCGACCCTATCTTTGCCCAGAGTGTGTCAGTCAATGAGGTAAATGTATCTCCTTTTGCATGTACTGACTGCAAGGCGATATAGTCTGTCAATGGAAGCCTACCATTTATGGTTGAGTTTTATTTGTATATGTGGGTGATTTGTTTACCTTTCTTGTGCTTTGCACTGCTATTATATTTGTGTTTTGTTTGTTGTAACGTTCTTACCGCGTGCCCCTACTCGACATCTAAAAAAGAGCTTTATAGCTCATCGGTTTCCTCCAGTAGAAATAAATATTCTGATTCTGATGGTGAAATGAACTCCAGAAGATCTGGGCCGGTCCAAAAAGGCTTCTGAACGCCGCAAAGTTCCAGAAAGCTTTGGCGTGTCAGCTACTCACCACACCTCCTCAGTAACACTGCTGATGAACGGATTGATAATTACAACGTCGTGCTTCGGTCCGCCATCGACAGTGTCGCACAATTCCATTGTGTGGCAAAACACCAAATACTACCCTGGTACTCAAAAGACCTCCACACAATGCATGTACAGCTACGGAAAGAGGAGCGATGCAAAAAGCGCTCAAGGCAGGATGGTAACCGGATAACCTTCCGTGCCTGCCAGCGTGCTTTCTTGAGTGCGATTTTAGAGGCCAATAAATCTTGATATTGCCTTCGATTTTCCTTGAGACGAAGAGACCTGCAGCTCTCTGCAGGATGGTGGCTAGCCTCTTACATCCAGATCTCCCCATCCACAGATCACTACAAAGAAATTTAAATCTTTCTTTACCATAAAAATCGATCTCATCAGACATTCAAAAACTCCAGTGGCACCTCCTGCCCCGTGTTTTAACAGGGAGCCCGATCTTTGTCCTCGACTGCTTTCTGCTTATTTGGTTGCCTGACCTCGAGTTAATTGTCAGAGGGATGCGCTGCGGGTTTTGTGGTCTGGACCCCTGTCCCTGTTGGCTCCTACGGGAGACCTTTACTCCAATGGCCCTGGTATAGCAGAGCTGATTAACTCCTCCCTCCTTGAGGGCAGGCTCCTCCTCTGCTTAAAGAAAGTGTAGAGGTGTTACGGAGGGGAAACAAACACAATGGGCGTGGTTACGCGCGTACGCGAGGGGATGCTTACATCCACGTCCGCACCGTTTAGCCTGGGGGGCTAACACAGAGCTGGGATCCCCCACGGCCCCACCCCTCAGTGGGGGGAGTTGCTATATAAGGCGGGGAGCCGGAGGGCTCGGGGTTGAGTGTTCAGCTGTAACCAGTGAAGCAAGAAGACCTGCTAGATAGGCCCTGGGACTCCCCTGGATCGCTGTCGTTCTCAGAACCGACCAGGGCAAGCCAGTGGCGTGGCCCCGAGAGCCCAGAGCCGATGTTCTTATAAGAGCCAGTCTGGGGACTCAGGGTGCCGTAACCCCAGCTTAACCAGAGCTGGGCAAGCTAGCCTCCCCTAGCCCGGTAGTGGAGGACCTAGGAGTAGGCTAGCCGGGACAGTGTCGTGAGATCTCCCTGTTAGATGGGTGAAGGGGCCGATACCCCTTCCAGTGTTGTATATCTTGGCCTGTAGTATACACTGTGATTAATAAATAAGTGTGCCTCCGACTACGTCGTCCAAGTCTCCTGGAACTCACTACAAAAGCATTGGAAGGAGCGTTGCCCAGGAAACCAGGTTTGGATGTTGACCAGCTGGCTAATTCCTGCCCGATCTCAAACATACGAATAGCACGGTTAGCTATATACAGTGCGAAAGACGTTCAATGTACATACATACTCTCTTGTAGGGGAGGTTTTAGAAAAAGTCGTCTCAATCCAACTTGAATGCTGTAAATGTTGTGCTGTACTAATGACGAATTGGCATGTTCTGTTTACATGACAACACTTACTAGTTGGTTGTGTCGGGTGGTGGCTGGTTTAGCTGTACATTTTCACGCGATCTAACCCCAAAAACCTCTTATGGATGATATTGGTCGCGAAAGTAGACGTCTTATACTGGGATGTTGTTCCGAAGAAACACGATTTTTCGACCCAACCCAACCCGGTTTCAGAGCTCTGCATGGGACATAGATGGCTCTTGTCTGCGTAATGGATGATCTGCTCTAGGCTATCGATAATGGGTGTCTATCTTACCCTACCATTAATTATGGAGTGTTGTTACGACGCCTGAGTACCCTCGCTGGATTTGGAGGCTTGGCATGAAGCTGCCTCTCTTCTTTCCTACAGGACAGAACCCAGCAGGTCGCTATGGAGTCTTGCACCTCTCCTGTTGGCCCTGCCCCATTTGGGGTACCTCACTTCTCAATGTTATCCCCCCACTGTTCAATTTGTATGTTAGGCCATGAGGTGATCTCATCAGTTGATGCGTTCTTCGATGCCATTGAAATGTTTATGATACTCAGATCTCCAACTTTTTCATGTCAGATCCAGACACCACGATGTCTACTCGATCATACCGCTTATCGGAAGTCGCTGTTTGGATTGGAGCAAATCTGGCTGAAGCTAAACCCGAGCAAGACTACGCGATTGCCGACTCAGAGCAGGGCCAGATCAATCCTCTACTGATTACCGGAGCTCGCCCTCTCCCTGTGTCCCAAGCACGCAACCTCGGTGTGCTGTTCGATCAGAGCTTGACCATGCGCTCGCATGTCGCAGCTACGGTCAGAGCAGGCTTCTACCATCTCCGAACACTCCATGAATTGCGCTCGCTCCTCTCTGTCCCAGTCCTGGAAACATGAGTTCATACCCTTGTCTCAACACGCCCAGATTGTGGGAATGCCGTCTACGCAGAGCCACCATTGAATTGGTGAAGAGGCTCCAGTTGGTGCCGAATGCAGCTGCCCGGATGATCTGGTGGGGTTATCCGTGTTTAACACATTACGCCTCGCCCCACACAGCTTGCACTGGCTACCGGTCTGCTTCTGCATCCAATCCTAGATTGCTGCTCCTCTAACCTACAAAGCACTGCATGGCCTGGCCCCTATCTGCAAACCAGCATCTCCGTTGCACATCTTATGTTGTATGGATTAATAGCAGCAGATTAAATATGTAATTTTGCATTTGTTATCCACTCAATTGTCTGTTCAGACGCACGGCCACCAACACCACTGACGATTATCTGAATATATCCTGGGCCTCCCCTAGGTCGACTCAACTTCAAATGAGGTTTCTGTACCGTTCCCGTTCCGTTGTGATGGTGCACCGATGCATCACTTTATTTGAGGGCGATTTTGGCATGTAAAAAGAAAGATTGACTGATTGAACAGAACGCTTTTTGTGACTGAGTAACGTGGCGACCTTGGATGAGCAGGATGTGCCGTGTGTCAGAAGGGACGATGATAAACTTTGCTCACGGTTTAATCTTTGAGTGGCATCCCAGAGACAGCACCGAGCAAGGAGGAGACGGAGTGGTGATGAGGTCAGCATCTCGCGTGAGGGAGCCGGGTGGCATCTTTGCAGTGCAAGTTCTTTAGAAACGTGCTTTTAAAGATGCAGTCGATCATCGATTATCTGGCGGCTTAGGGGGGGATTAGGGCACCGGATTTTTTTAAACGCTGGATAATCACTAAATCACCAGTATTTAAAATCGCTTATTTTTTGCACATTCTTGCATAGCATGTTTTAAGGTGTTGTGTACATGTTTTTTGTCTTTTATGAAATTAGTATTAACCACACAAATAGGCACCAATAAATATCCCACTGTCAAAACGTTACTGTACCGTACTTAACACTTCAATCTTGAAAACTCTGGATAGGGTGATGTGCGTGGTTATACTACTACGCTCTTGTTTCAACAACAACATGTGTTTGACGATCACCACACTGATGCCGCCTTTATACTGGTGCTCGGGCGAACGCCGAATTACACGCACTGGACATTTTGTTATGTTTTTATAACCGTAGTTATTAGTCATTACAAATATATATACGAGCAGTATTTAATTTTTTAAAGTTGTTTTAGTTATATGTAGTGTATAATGTATTATATATAATATTTAACGCTGAATTCAAGCGTGGCTATTTTTCTTGTCAGGCTGACGGTGTCTTTTTCCTTTTTCACCCGATCGGCCCGAGACCGGCAGAAAATGTTGGAAGTAGCCCCCGGGGTCCCATGAGCCCCCGGGGTCCCATAAGCCCCCGGAGTCCCATGAGCCCCCGGGGTCCCATGAGCCCTCGGGGTCCCATGAGCCCCCGGGGTCCCATGAGCCCTCGGGGTCCCATAAGCCCTCGGGGTCCCATAAGCTCCCGGATCTCGCATAAACATATTATAATGTAGACAAAAACTTTGCTCTTTTTCACCAATGGGTTTGAAGGATGGTGGCAAGTGTTGTCTTGTTAAACTATGCCTTTAAAACTGAAAACTACTTACTTGCATTTTTAAATACACTATCGAAATAATCATTTGCACCGCTCTGTCAATCATCGTGTTTCTCAGTGCGGATTTGTGAATACACTTTGTAAACAGTACATAAAATAATACGCGTTTTCAATGCGCTATTCATATTGTAACAAGCGTTTATACCAGGGGTCGGGAACCTTTTTGACTGGGAGAGCCATAAGAGCCAAATATTTCTAAATATATTTCACTGAGAGCCAAATAGTATTTTTAACGTATAATAAATTAAATGTCTCAATTTTAATGCGACTTCTGGTGCTGCATGGTTTTGCTGATGGCCTTGTAGTCTGGTTCATACGTGGTGAGGTTGAGCTTCATGCAGGCGTGACCCGTGAAATTTATCTTCAAAACTAATTTCTGTTTACTTTTAAATGACACAGTATTATTAAGCAATATCACAAGTATTTTAAAATCAGTTCCAAACTGATTTTTTTTTATTCTTTCAACTCAAAATTGTCTGGGAGCCATATGCCGTCACTGGAAGAGCCATATATGGCTCGCGAGCCATAGGTTCCCGACCGCTGGTTTATACCAATGTTACTCTACATAGGAGTGGGTCGCCACTCCTCTTATCCACATTGGCATGAGCGGTATGTGGGCACTATGGCTTGACCGCAAAAAAGCCTATCTGCACAGATGCATACGGACAAGAGAAGTATTATCAAACAGGAGGGATTAACGGTGCAACGCATTTCATCTGTTAAATATCTGCAGGTAATAGGATTGTCATCGATTGATCCTGGCTGCAGACATTGGTAAGTCACAAATAATAATGAAGATAATACAGCAGTTGCACTGTATTATGCATACCGTTATGACAAATAAAGGACTTTAATCGTGTAGGCAGTTTGATCAGCTTTGGATAAGACGTATGATCCTGCCCATACCCGAGCATGGAGTGCATTCGCTTGTTCAGCTCTTCTGCGCATTCGTCCTCGCTGCTGCGCTTGGGCGACATGACAACAGAATGATCCGCGCCAGGTGGGTCGCGGCGTTTATGTGCGTGGTGGGACGGAGTCGCCAAAAATAAATAAATTAAGTAAGATTTTGCCTGCTGCTATAAATGTCCACGTGAAAGGATGCTACTTCGTTGGCCAGGTCGCGTTCGAGCAAAATCTATGCAGCTTAGTGGGCATTACCGGGTAAAATAAACAAAATAGTTTGGTTTATAGTTGAGCTTAAGAGGCAGCGACTCTGAGCAAATTAAACAGTGAGCTTTTAGCGAGCGAAAATAAAACATGACCCGACTTGACAGTATTTTCTGATCGTTTCATCTTCCCCTACAAAGGGTAATTCGATCCAGGGAGTGAATGGGGATTTCCAAAACACTAAAGCAACACATAGCGTCATGGAAATGCAGGGACAAAAGCACAAATATCCCCCTTGTTTCTTTCAACACCCTATTGAGGCAAGTGCCGTTGGCGAGCACCTAATAAAGGCCAGCTTGACGCACAGGGGGATGGGTGGTAAAACAATAACACCACGCAGAGTCGCCTTTGTATTCCCAGTGCTGATATGTATTACACACTGTGCCAGGTACACATTTAAGGCATCAATGAGGAGCCGTACCCTGGCACTGCCAGGAGAAGGTGGTATGTGGGGGCTGACGCCCCCTCCTCCTCTCCCCCCTCCTCCCCCGCCCCTTCTCGCCGGGATGCCGCCGATCGGGTGAAATACTCCATCGCCCTGAGGATATACCGGTTGCCTCGGTGGGATCGTGGGAATGGCCCCTGTAGGTCGATCCCAACTAGCTGGTTCGCCCCGGCTGACGCGGAACGGCCTCAGGGGCACCTGATACCGCGCCGGTTTCTGCCCACACTGCTGACAAGAGCGGCAGCCCTGTACCCAGGCGGCCACGTCTTGCGCCAATTTGGGCCAGAGATACTGGCGACACAGGGTCTCCTGAGTGCGCCGTTCCCCATCATGGCCCCTGATCGGGTGGTCGTGCACCAATCGTAGCAGCTGGGGCAGCACCTGGGCGGGAACACAGATGCACCCCGGCTGCCCGGCTTCGGTTAGTTCTCGCACCACCCCGTTCTTTACATACAACCGGGCATACAAACCACTCCAGGGTCCCTGCAGGGCGACCTTTTCCTCCCGCAGGTCCGCCTCCACCGCCGCCAGGTCCGGGTCCCGCTGCTGGGCCTGTCTCAGCTGCTTGTCATCCAGGCCCAGGAACGCACAGCCGACGTCCTCTTGGATCCGACCGGGCGGGGCTGAGCTGCCCGTCGAGCCCCGGGGTGTGGGCCCTGTGCCAGCCGGGCGGTCCACTGGGTCCCTGGCTCCTTCTGTAGGGACCTCTGTGGCACACACGGCACTTTCTCTCAATGGTTGGGGGGTTAGTCTGAGGGCGCTCCAGGGGGCCATTGCCTGTCGGCAGCGTCCCTCCGTGAAGCACGGGTAGGCCTCCTCCGCCCTCGTCTCGGCGCACACCGCGGGTCGCCTTGACAAGGCGTCCGCATTTGCGTGCGTCCGCCCAGCCTTGTACTCGATTTGCAGGTTATACTCCTGCAGCTGCGTCAGCCACCGGGCCATCTGCCCCCGCGGTTCCTTGAATGTGAGGAGGAACTGCAGAGCATAATGGTCAGTGCGCATGCGACATTTCCTGCCGTACAAATACGGCTGAAACTGCTTACATGCGAAAATCACGGCGTACAGTTCCTGACGGGTCACGCAATAATTCAGTTCGGCCCCGCTCAGGGTCCGACTAGCATATGCGATGACCCACTCCGTCCCATCCTGCACCTGTGACACACCGCGCCCAGCCCACTGCTGCAGGCATCGGTGTCCAAAATAAATTGGTGGAAAAGTCAGGGAAAGCCAGGGTGGTGGTATGGGTGAGGTGGTCCTTAAGGGTGGTGAAGGCCGTCTGGCAGGCCTCCATCCACTGATAGGGGTTCTTAGGGGAAGTGAGTTGGGTGAGGGGGCGTGCAATCTCGCTGAATCCCTTCACAAATCGACGATAGTAAGTGGCTAGCCCCAAAAATGACCTGATCTCCGTCAGGTTCCTCGGCCGTGACCATTCCACTATGGCGCGTACCTTTTCTGGGTTGGTGCGCACCCCTGCCTCGCTGACGCGGTGTCAAAGGTACCCAACCTCGCGCTGCACAATATGACATTTACGCGGCTTGAGCTTGAGATGAGCTGCTCGCAGTCGTTGGAACACCTCCCATAACCTGGACCAGTGCTCCGACAGGGACCTACTGAACACTATCACGTCATCCAGGTAAATTAGGCACTGTTCCCATTGCAAGCCCTGCATCACCAACTCCATCAACTGCTGGAATGTCGCCGGCGCGTTAGTAAGTCCGAACGGGAGTACTCGGAACTCGAACAGTCCCATCGGGGTGGTTAAGGCGGTCTTTGGCCGATCCTCCTCCGCCATCTCCACCTGCCAGTACCCGGACGCTAGATCGAGCCCCTGCGAGGCTTTCAAATGTGTCATCGATGCGAGGGATGGAGAAGGCGTCGCCGAGGGTACCTGTGTAGTGTGTTCCAGGACACTTTCGACGACGTAGTTGGAGGCACACTTATTTATTAAGTACCAAGTACAGAACAGGCCGGGATGTACAACACTGGAAGGGGTATCGGCCCCTTCACCCATCTAACTGGGAGGTCAACTCTCTAGGTCACAGCTAGCCTACTCCTAGGTCCTCCACTACCGGGCTAGGGGAGGCTAGCTAACCCAGCCCTGGTTAAGCTGGGATTACGGCACCCTGAGTCCCCAGACCGGCTCTGACAAGAGCATCGGCTCTGGGCTCTCGGGGCCACGCCACTGGCTCGCCCTGGTCGGCCCTGAGAAGGACAGTGATCCAGGGGAGTCCCAGGGCCTATCTAGCAGATTTTCTTTCTTCACTGGTTAAAGCTGAACACACTGCCCCGAGCCCTCCGGCTCACCGCCTTATATATCAACTCCCCCACTGAGGGGTGGGGCCGCGGGGATTTGCCTCCCCCTTGGGTAAATCTGCCCAGGGTACATATAGCGCGTCAAGCAGCGGGACGACCTCGTCTCTGGAAGTCGGGCCGACTCGCCAGGCCATGTCCTGGTTGTCCTCGGGGCGGCAGGGGTCCTCAGCCCAGAGGGCAAACACCGAGTTGTTAGAGTGGCGTACGTGCAGGGGGTGTACTGTGGCTACCGTGGTGCGCCGTCGCAGCATTACCGGGGTACCGTGGGGTTCAAATACTCGCATAAACAGTCGGCCCCCGTCCGCGTTTACTAGCGTGGCTGACCCCAACAACCCCATGCTGCCAACTCCGGGTGAGGAGTCAGCATTACCTCACACGATGGTTCGGTGTGCGGGGTCGGTGGAGGGTGTTTCCACCGGCACCAGCATCTCCACGAGCGGCCCAAAGGTGACGGCCGACACCAGGGTAGCGGCCATGGTTGTAAAGCAGGGGCGATCCGGCTCCTGTCCCAGGAACGGAATCCGCTCCCCGCTGCCTTCCACGGTGGCACATCGCTGGTGGAGCTGTACATTGAGCCCCAACTTTTCCAATACACGCTCGACACGTAGAATACTTGGTCACACATCTGGCGTCCGAGATGGACCTCCAGGGTGACCCTCCCCAGCAGTCCCATCCCAGCTCCACTCGCCATGTGCAGCGCGTGGTCCGAGGCCTGTAGGCGGTCCATGTCACCCCGACCACGTTGCAGTGTGCCACGCTCACGAGCAAGTCTACCGCCCCCGTGTCCAACAGAATCCGGGTACGCCACCCATTTACCTGTCCTTCCACCAGCGATGTGGCCCCCGTGATTCCCACCACCAGCTCCCGCAGCCAGTCGCCTGCAGTCACTGTGTCCTTGGGTGTTGTTGTCGGCATCTGCGTGGAGGTCATTATTATTATTGCTCACCATTATTATTATCGTCTATCTGTATTGGGACCATGTCGATTGCACCCCTAGTTGGTCCACTCTCTAGGGGGCGTTGGTGTTTAACCCTGGCGTGTGTCTAGCACAGGTGATCTGGGGACAGTCTCTTACGAGATTCCCCTGACGGTCGCATAGATAACACGCCCGGGGGAGGGTTGCGACTCCGTAGGAGGCCACCTGCCCACTTCCTCTCCCTCTCCGCATCTGCCCGAACTCTGACTCTGAGACACCTGCCCGGTGAGCCCCCCTACCGTGGAGCGTAGCTCTCCCATCTCGGATTGGATTGTCTCAACTGTAGACTGCAGCTTGGTCATATTTCGGTTCGCCTCCTCGCGTACATGGGTCACTTGGCCGGCTATATCCCCTATGCCAGTCTGTAGACCTGCCACCCATCTTGGGGCTGTCTCGTGGGGTCCCGGAGGCTCCCTCACTCCCCCCCTTACCATCCTGGTGAGCTCCTCCTCCTCTTCCTGCTCTGCAAGAAGGCTCGCAATGGTGCGCTCCCGTCCCAGCCTTCGGAACTGCGCGTGCTCACTGACGAGTCTCTCGCATGCACGTGCGCACTCAGCAAGGGTGTTAAATGGAAGACGCGTGCAGCTTACATCGGGCTGCCACCACGAGGTGCCAGCCAGATATTGCTGGACCTTCTCGGCGGTGAGGTCCTCAATAATTTCTGCAGCATACCCCGGGCGTGCGCTCTGCATTAGCGAGTGCACGTCCTCGGCGTAGTTGCGGAGGTCCTCGGCAGGCTGGCAGCGGTGCGCATCTAGTGCCGCCTTTGCCTCCTCATTGCGCGTGCCGAAGCGTTGGTCGAGTCGGTGTATTAGTTCACCCCACTGCGCTTGCGCGCTTGCGGGTAGCGCTTCTACAAAGTCGGCTGCCCGCCCATCCAAATGCATGTTTAGCTGTTGTAACGCTTGCGCGTCCGTCCAGCCATTAATATAGTTTACGTATGTGAGATTGTGGGCAAACGACTTCCATGAATGAATCCCTTGCCTGGTGAATACCCATCTTACCTTAGCTTGGGGTGGGGCGACTCTCTCCCTTCGAGGTGTGGGGGGTCGTACCACTTCTGACACCATTATGTGGGGGCTGAGGCCCCCCTCCTCCTCTCCCCCCTCCTTCTCCGCCCCTTCTCGCCGGGCTGCCGCAGATCGGGTGATTGGTCTCCCCGCACCAGCGTCCATCTCTGAGGGACATGGCTAGTGGCTGGCTCCCCACCGCCTGGGGTTATCCCACACACTCCCCACGTACACCAACACTAATGCCGAGGTGGCTACTTGTATGCGCGTGCCTGTGCAGGTGCACGCTGCTCACCACGTCTGGAGATATCCTACACACTCCCCACGTACACTACCCCGAAATGTCCGGAGGTGGCTGCGTGCTCGCGCGTGCCTGCGCAGGTTGCTCACCACGGCTCGCGCTAAAAATAGCCGTATGAACACCACCACTAATCCCGAGGTGGCTACTTGCACGCGCGTGCCGTGCAAGTGCACGCTGCGGCTCGCGCTAAAAATAGCCGTATGAATATGCACGCGTCTCTCCCAACCTCCCGTTGGGTCGGCTTCAATCCGCCGTGCGAACACGCACGCGGGCACAGGCACAAGGGCAAAAACGATGGCCGGGTTGACGATCATATTCGCGCGTTCCACCGCTGAGTGCTATGGTCGCTACAAGAACACACTGCCTAAAACACGCTATGGAAACACGCACGCGAACGTCAACAATCGTTTGATTGAATACACGCGCGCTTCACACGTATTGCATGTACTCAAACCACACCTACGCTCTTCCCACACACACAGAAATCACGCGGTGTCGGTGTTCTGTGCTAAAGTTTATTAATGGTGCGTCTGAAGAAAAACCCTGCGTGGCCCGGAGCAAAATTCTCAGCGAGCAGCGCCCAATCTATTCCTAGTCAAACCCTAGGTGGACCCTTACGCTACTTCTCACCCCGCGGACGTGCTCACGGTGTCACACGGACGCGGTGGGAGTCAGAGGGACGAGGGACCGAGAGGTCTCTGCCTGGGGTCGAGTCGTAGCAGCACTCACCCGCGTCGCTCGGACGCTGCGAGCGGCTGGGAGTCCGACCAGGTAGCTGAACCTCCGAATCCAAAAATCCAGGGTCACGTGGTGTTACCCCGCCGACCATTCGGGCGACTACCTTTCGATTTTAAACCGATGCCCCGCCCCTACCTGGCGCGGCGCCGCCGGCGTGCCTTCACCCATTGTTTGCGCACCCGTCCTCTCCCCCGGACTCAACTGGTTTCATCGGGGTGGCCATCCGGTTGAGGTTTAGCTTTAGTCAGCTCAGGAATTTCCCTCCCACCTCCTCTCGTGCATTACTCGCTGGGTGTTTTGCTCCCCCAAGGCCCTATTCCCCTGTGCTGGGTACGTTCTCACTGCGGTTTGCTTGGTGAGCTCGTCGTGCCCATACAATTTTAAGCTAATTCACGGGGCCGCAATGCAATTTGGCCTGGGGGGGGGGGTCGGCCAATCTCCTGGCACTGGGAAACCGTGGGACGTCCCCACGAGGAACCCCTTGGGTAAAAACCCAGGGTACCAGGTGACCCCCCATGAGACCTTACGTGGGTGCATGTGTGTGTTTAGTGGGGGTGTGCGTGCGTTCGTGTTGGGGGGGGGGGGGTGCGAGGGGATAGCAGCGCTGGCAGAGTTGCTCCGTTGCTGTGGCACCACAGGTACAGTAAAGTGTGTGGACTAATCTCTATCTGTTCCTTATACCCATGGGTGGGCGTCGAAGAGGAGCCGTACCCCTGGCTCTGTCAAGAGAAGGTGGTACAGCAGCAGAGTGTGTGCGGACTCCACCTGTCTGTACGATGGGATTGAGTGTTTCCCCCTCGCACGCACGTGTGCGTTTTCTCTGGCTGCTCAGATTTACTCCAACACAACACCTGCATATGTAGAGGGCCGGCAAAGCTTGGGGCAATTGTTGGTAGCCCCGGTTCACTGCGTAACTGCTGCTGCCTTCCCGCCCATAGTGTGGTTCCTACTCCTAGCGCTTCTGAGTCTGGGTGCCATGGTGGCGACATGTTATTTCCCTCGTCTGGTATGCAGGAGTTCTTGGGTTCGATCCCGGACCCTGACGATGCCTGTTGTATATTTGGAGACCACGTGTTCTCTCTCTGTCCGATCGTTCCGCGGGTGCGGTCGATGGATGGTTCCCTATTGGTTAACCATGTTATGTATGCTGATGATCTGGTGATTGCTGCTCATTCAGAGGAGTTTGAGGCGCTGCTGCTAGAAGAGGAGTGTGCTACAAAGATGTGGGGCCTTACCATCAGCCCGAACGTGGCGACCTAAGGCCGATTCCCACTCATGGCGAACACTATTGACGATCATCTGAACCGGTCCTGGGCCTGCGCTAGATCGACTCAACCTCAAATGAGTACCTGGTGCAATGTTTAAAACATCGCCACTCGGGAGACAAAGGCGGCCAGGTGTGGTGCTGGCCACCCACCCTCTCATGTGCCGTGTCAGCCTTCATAGGTGCTGCTCGCTAACAGCATTTGCCCTCAACAGTCTGTTACGGCTATACAAGAGGAATTTGTATTTGGTTGTCGGTGTGATGACGATTTATCAATTCACCCTTTACTTTATCTCCGGACGTTGCAGATCTTCTCGAAGAACAGCAAGGGAGAGGTTACCTTCTTGGAGCGAGCTCACTGGCTTGGCACCACCGACTTGTGCAACACCTCCATCGCTATACGTGACGTGCGGCCCTCCGACTCAGGATCCTACCTGTGCCAAGTGCTGCTGCTGCCCTCCTTCAATGAGGGTCAGACATCGCTCATCCTGGAGGTGGTGGCCGCAAGGGACGAGGGACGCGGTGTGTGGGGCACCACGTCTATGCTATCTACCTCGCCTGTTAGTCAGGAGGTCTTGGGTGGGGAGGGGCTGGGTGGGGAGGGTCGGACAGGGTGGGGGGTGGGAGGGGTGGGGCTGGGTGGGGAGGGGCTGGTCATCCTGTGGTGCCCTTATAAAACTCAACGTTTAACCTACTCACGCCGGCTTGTGCCCGCCCTCATAGTCGGGCATATTTGCGGAATACACCACGCCGCTGTTGACCCTGGCCATTGACTGAGCAACCCAACGTTCCTACCAGCTCCCTTCGCAGGAATGTGTTTACTTGTGACCTACCAATGTCTGCAGCCAAGATCAATCGATGACAATCCTATTACTTGCAGATATTTTACAGATGAAATGCATTGCACCCTTACTTCCTCCTATTTGATACTACTTCTCTTGTCCGTATGCGTTTGTGCAGATAGTTTTTTTTGCGGTCAAGCCATAGCTCCCACATACCGCTCATACCAATATGGATAAGAAGAGTGGCGACCGACTCCTATGTAGAGTAACATTGGTATAAACGCTTGTTACAATATGAACAGCACATTAAAAACGGGTACAATTTTACGTATTGTTTATAAAGTGTGTTCACAAATCCACACTGAGAAACACGATGATTGACAGGGGGGAAAATTATTTTTTCGATAGTGTATTTAAATAGAGGTACTGCAGGTAAGTAGTTTTCAGTTTTAAAGGCATAGTTTAACAAGACAACACTTGCCACCATCCTTCAAACCCATTGGTAAAAAAGAGCAAAGTTTTTGTTTACATTATATTATAATGTTTATGTGAGTGCTTATGGGACCCAATAAGGTTCAAATGTCCACATGGTAAGCCACTTCAATGAGCTATCATCTGTGGCCAGGTCGGTTAAAAAAAAGCTATCCAGCTCAGTAGGCCTTACCTGGAACAATATAGATGGTTTTGTTCATAGATTAGGTTTGCTCTGAATTGCAGTGGAGAATCAGCTGCTAATTTGCAACGTAACGTTCGCTGTTGTCTGTCTGTTTCCAGAATCGGTGTCTCAGTCACCTTACATCCGTATAAGTATAGCTTTAGTGGCAGTCCTTGTTTGTCTTCTAAGTGGTGTCTTCGGATACTATGTCTGTAAAAAGTGGAAATCTGAATCGACACAACAAGAAACCACGCAGAGGTATGAGAAAGTTGCATGTCTTACGGGTTCCATTATTATGTAGCTCACACTTATTCGGATATATTTTTCTGTATTCTTTGGTTCTTTCAGTAAAGTCACGTAGATAGCAAGTTAACACTTGGTAACTATGGTTCCCAGTTAGGACAGCTGGTAGACTGCCTGACTGGCGATGCCGAGATGATGAAGACGGAGACGATGGTGAAGACTCCAGCAGCACGACGGGGATCCCACTCCAAACGACAGCCCCGAGGTCCCCTCTGGGGGCCACTCTTATACTGTCAGCGTAGCCTGGCTCTGCTCCCGGCCATGCCCCCTTCTGGAACCTACTAGCGGGTTCTTGATGTGCCCCTTTCGTGACCCCCTAGATCAGTTAGGGCTGCTGCAAGCTGCAAATCCCCTTCCCTGCCAGCAGCCAGTGCTATGCTGCTTCTTGACCGATTCTATGTCACTACATCACCCCCCCCCCCCCCCGTAATAACAAAAAAATTAAGCCATCTCGGCTGACAATCACTCACCCGCATAGTGGGAAATTTCAAGAACAATAGAAAACCAACAGGGAGAATGATCAATTTATGGCGAGAACCCACAGTAATGAACCCATATCCCAGGGATTAAAAAGAGAGGTGGGTTATCGAAATCTAACACTTTTGGAGCGGGTTCTCATTGCTGGGCCCCCAGGTGGGACAAGAATGGACTCTCTGGGGACGATGCATAAATGGCCTCATGGGCGCGGCCCCCTCCCGAGAAGAAGACGAGGGATAAGAAGAAGATGACAGCAGTTCTGTCGCCCCCAGTCCATCTGTATGGAATCCTGCTGAGGCGCACCCTCCAAGCCTGCTCGCCCTGGCTCGCTGGACACATCAGACACCCAGCACTCAGGCGCTTGTGACCGACCTGGATACGCACACACTGCGGCCTTCTGACCTCAATCACCTCAACGGGCTGTGCCATGGCCGGTGCAATTTAGGGGATGTGCCCAGGGGTACCTGGGGGTAATGTAACCATGCCTTGTCCCTAGGGGTCCATGGGTTTCCGGTTTCACAGAGTCCTACAAGCTTCTCATTGGCGGCCTGCTGTTTGGCAGAATTTTTCTGACATGCCTCCCGCGCTTCCGTCAGCCGCCTGATCATAAGCTGCATGGGCATGGGCACAGTGACCTTCTTTTTGCCCAGGTCCATGCCTAACTGAGCCTCCATGGGGGGTCACATCCCGTCCCATACATGAGGACAAAGGGGGAGAACCATGTTGAGGCATGCGGGGCCATTCTATATGTGGCGAGAACACGCGGAATGTACAAATCCCAGTCAGACTGTCTCATTCTTGGGTTTTTCGGTAAAGTCACGTAGATAGGTTAAAAAAAAGAAAACCCAAAAATAAAAATAAAACTACGACATTTCGATCACAACACAAGCGGGCATCTTCAGTTTGTTGTGATCGAAGCGTCGTAGTTTAAAAAAAAAATGTGTTATTTTCTTTTAACCTATCTATGTGACTTTTCCCAAGAATATGAATTCCTGCAGTCACGAAAGATTTAAGTCAAGATTTAGACTGTCTCGTTAACCTGTTGGCACAGCATGGACGTAAAAGTCCTGTGCAAGCGCTCTACCATCCCCTCAGTCTGGGGGTAGTAGGGCGATGTCCGGATCTTTTTAGTGCCCAGGGAGTCGCACACCTCCTTTAACAAATTTGATGAAAAATTTCGACCCTGGTCTGTAAGCAGGTGGTCCAGGGCCCCTTTCTCCAAAACGTACCCATGTGTCCGTGATGGACGCGGCCGACTGATCCAGCAGAGGCCATGCCACCGGCCACCAGGACAGATATTCCACCCCGACAAGAAGGAATTTGTTTCCCCTCTGAGTGGCGGAAAACAGGCCGAGGATTTCGAGGGCAATGAGCTCGTTAATACGAGACATCAAAATGGATTACAACGGTGGCTGGGCCTGCCTCGGTGGGGGCCTTTGGCGAGCGCACTCAACAAAACATTTGACCATGTGGTACACATCCTTCGACATTCCGGGCCAAAAGAAGTCACGCTTCAAGGTTAACAACGTTTTCCGCACCTCAAGGCGCATTAACTTTACGTGGACAACCCGTGCAGTAGCACTGCAATTTCTCATCCCACCCCATCAACAGCCCATCACGAAGGGCTATGAGAGACATTCCTGCTGGTCTTCTTGGTTTTTTCGGTAAAGTCACGTAGAAGGGGAATAATAAAATAATAAAAATAATAAAACATAATAAAATAATTCTCACGACGTTTTGGCCACAACGCAAGCAGCCGTCTTCAGGTGAAACCAGGTCTGTCGAG
>CM025672.2:1236078-1246404 GCA_014621495.2 Entosphenus tridentatus | reverse complement strand
AACCCGAGACCCCAAATCACTCAGTTTGAAGGGGTTAAAAGGACCCCTCCAATGGTGTCTGCGTGATCAAGCTGCTTCTGCAGCCGCAAAGGCACCAACATCTGAGCGCCTGGAGGAACCATGACGGTCTCCTTCACTAGGGCCTGAACCGTGGCGTCGGGCCTCTTCAATCAAGTCGGGGACTTCAAAAATGCCAACCGCTGCCCCGAGAGCAGTTCAATACACCCTTTATCCACGAGGATCTAAAGGGGAATCCTTCCGAGGAAATCGGTGCCCAACAGACAGGGTATGGCCAATGTTGAGAAACCAACACTGGCCCCGCCAATTAAATGTCCCCAATGCGTACTGTCGCGAATATCTGGCCGATAATACCCAAATTCCCGCCATTAGCGGCAACACATGCACTATTCACCGGATTAAGACAACATGACCTCGGCGGCAAAGACTTATAAATAAGTTCTGAAATTATACTAGCTGACACTCCCATATCAATGAGCACCCTTAGCTCGACACCCTACACGAACCCGACAACAGTGGATGATCCCACTGCCGTTGCCACAACACATTGTGCCAATGCAGTCCATTGCCCCACGCCCTGCGGCCACCCATTACATGCCGAAATCCAACGTTTGCGTGCCGTGACATGATGAGGGATAGCAGTGTGCAAACCCAACGCGCTCGGCCGGGTGTTTGATGCATCACGACTTGCCTGTGGGCCCGAGGAAGCAGAGGTCAGCAGGGCAGAGGAAGACGAAGGCGAGGAGAAGACTGCAGCAGCACGATGCGATTCCACTCAAAACGACAGCCCTGAGGTCCACTCCTGGGGCCCCTCTTATACTGTCAGCATGGCCTGTCTCCGGCCCTGGCCACGCCCCCTTCTGGAACCTACTAGCAGGTTCTCGATGTGCCCTTTCCGTAACCTTTCCCCTAGATCCCTCTCTGGTCTATCACGTGGCCTGCTGTCAGTCAAGGCTGCTGTAAGCTGCAGATCCCCTTCCCTGCCAGCAGCTAGCGCTATGCTGCTACTTGACCGATTTTATGTCACTACACAATTAACCAAAAATTCTAATTGCATAGGGTACATACATTTCTGCTGATATTTTACCACGAAATGCAAGCTTGGTGCAAGGCATCAAAACAATAGTTTACCATGGGAGTCCAGTTTACCATGGCAGTCCAGTTTACCATGGTAGTCCAATTTAACCAAAATGCCTCTTCTTTTTATATTTGTTTCCGACTCCCTGGCTTCGGGCGTTTTTGCAATGAGGGTGTGCCCCATCAATGAAGTGCAAAGTTGGGAAGGGCCATCGGCACCGTCACCAGAGGAAGTTGTTTTGTCATATATAGAAGTGATATATATAGAGGTTAATACTTCAATGTCTGAAATATATAGGATTTTAAATTCATGTTTCGTAGTGGGGTGTGATTGGTAAATTGGTGGATCGAAAATCATACCACTGGACTGGCAGATCCATGCCGGAGTTACGCAACTTGATCAGGAACGCGACTGCCACTCACAGTCTCAGACCTTTTACCTTCAAGGGCCTTCCTTCAGGGTCTTACAGAAACGTTTGGGATCACCTTGTGAATCCAAGGATGTCCTGAAAATACTGGTATTTAGTATGCCTTAATACGCTGCAACAAATTAGTTTGTTTCAGCAAGCTTTCAGACTGCGTTTCTGAACTCACGGAGATGCGTTCAAGATAAGCCACAGAAATGCGATTGTTTGTCATGCAAGCCAACCTATGGATCATATCATAAGCCATCGTAGTCTGCGCTCTTGTACTAGAGGAATGGCAAAACTGCACAAAATCTCTGGCCTGAGGCAATATTTTTGGTGGCTATCAGACTTCAACATTGGCGGGTCAGCTCATTAACATATTGCTACGAATGCAAGAATAAAATTTAAAAAAATCACTTTTTTACATTAAAAAATACATGCTTCCCAATGCCCAGCGTTTCAAAATGCACGTTTTGTTAATCGAAATTATTATTATTCAGAATAAGAAGTTTTGTTGAGTTAGATTGTGTAAGCGTAAATGTGTTGTTAAACCCGTCACCACCACCCGACAGCCAATCAGTAAGGTTTGTCACTTAAACAAAACGTATTAATTAGTTATTAGTTCCCGGTTGTGTCGGAGAGTAACCCACAACTACATTTACAATTCCAGTACCCTTGTGACGTTTCGCCAATAATTACAATTCAGCCTCATCAGGCAACAGCCAGAGTTGTGGAGAAATCCTTCCCCTGTTTCGGTCTTACACGATCTAACCCAAAAAAACATCTATATTGATTTGTGAATGCCTCCTACCTGTTAAACTGACAATCATTATTATTATGACTCCCGTCTCCCAGCCACAAGTATGTGTTATACACCCACCATTCCCTTCAAAATAATTAATATATCGTAGATGGAATCCACCAAACTCATCTATTGTTATTACTCTGTAAAACTGAAGCTAATTGTTTTGTCTCTCTTGTTCCTTCATAGATCGACTGAGCAAGAAGTTCCCCTCAATGACATTCAAACATAGAAGTCATCTATTTTATTTTTATTTTTCCAGGTATTTATGTTGAACTTCTTTTAGACCGTGCGCAGCCAACCATGCAGATCAGAGGTGTGGGAAAGGCAAGGCCCCACTGCTCTATGCAGCTCTTTTTTCAGAAGTAATCTTGCCACAAATGATTGCTCAACGAAGTGGCTTATTGTCACGTGGAAATTTTTAGCAGCATACAAATACTCTAAACGCATGACGTAGATTTTGAATGTGGAGAAAAAAAACGGAGGATCCGGAGAAAAATCCAGGCTATCATGGAGAATGAGAGAGAGAGACACTGCAAAATCCCAAAATACAACAGGTCGGGATCAAAGCCACGACTTCCTGTATACTAGGCAAGTTAGTGAACATCTCTTAGCCACCGTGTTCTCAAGCTCGACGAGACATCTCTCTCTCTCTGGGTCACGGCCGTGTTATCCAATAAGCTACAGTAGGCACTGTGCCTAGGGCTGACGAAAACAAAATGTTTACAATTTTTTGTTGTTTGTACGATAAAAAATGTAATCAAGATATCTTCTTGAATAAATATATTTATATAGCAAGGATAGGCACAGTGTATCAACAAAAAGGCAGAGTCATTTCAATCGTTTTTTTTCACAAGTTGCGAGAAATTAATATTGTAGGTGGACTTTTCGAGATGTTTTCATTGCAAAATTATCAATAACATCTGTGTTTTTCGCACAACCAAGCGAGTGGGCAGCAGTGCCAACTGTAGAAAGTTATCACTGACGGCCAACTAACAGACCTATGCCATTGGAACCTCCTTTGCCAGTAGCAAAATATAATCATTGGCTTTTTACCCTTTTATCTGGCAACAAAACTGACACCTTTTTTTACTAGGAGTGATGTTTGCATTGACCACAATACCTGCGGTCAGAATGCAAACAAAAACACACAACTCTGATAATGTATGCACTGTCCTTTAAATTGATTGGTCCACACCCGAGACAGCATTTCTTGGAACCTGGTGTTGGACCAGATAACGCCAAAAGGCGCACAACTCGAAGACAATGCACCATCAGAGTATGAGAGCTCGGGTAAGCATTTACACCATTGGAACCTCCTTTGCCAGTAGCAAAATATGATAATTATCAGAAGTGCCTATGGCCTACAAGAACCTTCAGGCTTGCCTTGAGTTGGTTGTTAATGGTCACTTCCAAGCTGCATCCTACACAAATGTCGAGGAACAAACATGCAAAGGAGGCAGAGCTGTTTTGCTGCCAGATGAACTGTCATGGGCGACGTTTTAATCCACGGGAACAGCAGGGTCCACAGAAACTTCGATAATTAATCATTCATGGAATGGCGTCCTATGACACATGATTTTATTGCAAAATAAGTGGATTCACCGACGTGTCTTTGCGTCTCCGTGTTGCATATATCGGGTCTTGAAAAATGAATAAAAGAATACAAATTAAATGACAATGGGCAAACGTGTAATTATCAGAAGTTATGTTAATTTACATAATTATGCACATAATTTATGCTAATTGTTGAGGTGCAATTGTGATATGATACGCGAGTGTATGTCATTATGCTAATGTTTACAATTGCAATAAAAGACTCCGTCAGGCACTGCTGGTCTCCGTTTGTCTTTTATTTAGGTTCTTTCTCTGCACCCCGCTGATCTCCTCCGCAGACCAGCGTCGTCTCGCGCACGCCCCGCACGCGCTCCCTCGTCAGCTCCTCCACTCTTCCTCACACCCCGCTGGTCCTGATAAAGGACCAGCGTCACCTCTCGCGTGCCGCGCACGCTCCTCCGTTAGCTCCTCCACTCCCGCACTCCGCACACCGCTGGCCGACGGCGTGCTGAGGTCCTTCGGCCACGTGGCCAATGGCGCGGATCTCCCCTCACCACCCAACGTGGCTCAGCCTCTTAACTTCCCCAACTGACCCCGATCTCACTTATATTCTTTCCCCCCACGTGACCCTGACTCCTCCCCTTCCGGATCGTCAGATCCGGCCTTCCCATACTGCCCTGCTGGCTCTGTCCCCATTCACCTCGCCTCCCATTGGAGCCGAGATGAACGGTGGCCCTTCCCACACGCCCCACAGACCAGGCTCCACCCCCCAATACCCCGGGCCGTGTGATTGGACCAGAGCCCAGCAACAACTCGATTTACATTACATGACCCCCCCCCCACCCCCCGATGAAAAAAGCCAGCCGTCCCGGCTGCAATAGGATAAAATAATGCGAGTGACAGCATCACAATCAGGAATCACCAGACACAACGGAGAGTATAACGACAACACAATTAACGAAAGGGAAGGGATTTGGATCGAGTGCGGGTCGCCGGCCCGTCCTTCATGAGAGGCGGCGCCCCCAAAGGTCGCGGTCCCGACAGGGTTTTAGGAGCGGCGGAACCGGAATTATCCGCCGCTGGTGGAGGCCTGTCCGTCCCAGTACCCCGTTCCCCAGAGAGGTCCGTATTCGGGGCCCCCTGCAACTGCAACCGTGGTGGGGTTGGAGGGGCAGCGGGGCCAAGTGTCTCCGTCGCCGTGGTAGGCCCACCCGGTGCAGGAATCCATGTGTCCGGCAGGATCACAGCCGAGCCATCTACAGGAGGCATGACAGGCACGCTTGCAGGTTGAACAGGCAAAGTCAATGGCGCGTCGGACGCGACAGACACTGGCAAGGCAACGTTAGGAGATGACGCATCCACACGCGGGGCTACGTAGGGTTTCAATCGGGAAGTGTGAATGTACCAACGTCGTGATCCGACCCAAACGCACGCTGACTGCGGGCTAGGGACCTCAATGAGCACAACCAGCCCCTGCCAGGGTTTGTGCAACTTAGGGGAGGTCCCCACCGGTACCTGTGGGCAGTGGAGCCAGGCCATGTCCCCAATTCACCAGGGGGACCCACGATGAGAGCACCGGGCGCAACGTTCATTCCGGGCCTGGGTTTTGGCCGTAGCCAATCGGGCCGCCTCCCGCGCCTTCGCCATGCGCCGAGCGGCGTCACGAATATACTCGGGGAGGGGCTTAACAGGGCCCCTCGCCCGCGTGCCCAGTTGCACTTCCACAGGCGGCACATTCTCGCGGCCGTACATCAAAAAGAAAGGTGAGTACCCCGTTGACGCATGTGGCACCATCCGGTAAGCGGAGAGCACTCCAGGGATATGCAAATCCCAATCGGCCTGCTTCTCACTAACCGTACGACAGAGCATGGCCGACAGGGTTCGGTTCAATCGTTCAACCATCCCATCAGTTTGTGGATGGTAGGGAGACGTCCAAACTTTCTTAGTCCCCAGTGCGTCGCACACATCGCGCAATAGGTTTGAAGAAAAATTTCGCCCTTGGTCTGTAAGCAACCTTTCCGGCGCCCCCTTGTCCATCACATATCCGAACAGAAATGCATCCGTGATAGACACCGCCGACTGGTCGGGCAAAGGCCAGGCCATTGGCCAGCGGAAAAGATATTCAACCCCGACCAGAAAATATTTGTTCCCCCGAGCGGACGGGGGGAAAGGGCCCCAAAATATCCAACGCCACCAACTCGTTAACCCGCATCACTTGTATCGACTGCACTGGGAGAACATATGGTTGCTTAGGCGGCACAGTCAGAGCACGCCCGAATATGCCCGACGACCTCAGTCGTCATGCCGTGCCAAAAATAATCCCGCTGTAACGTCAACAGCGTGCAGCATCCGAATCAACTCATATCGCAATGACGATGGCACAACAAGACGCCAGCGATCGTGCAAGAAAACATAACACTCCAATATGCGAACTCTTTTGCTTGGATTTGTCAACACAGTACTCCTGGAGATGTTCTCCTCATTGATCCGTATATTTAACCCTCAATGATTACGTTTGTTAAACTGGGTAACAGAACAATCGATTAATTCCTCAGAGTAAAGCGAGCATATATGGCGATAGGAAAAAGTCCTTAAAAATGAATGTAACAATATTCATACGAACAGAAATAAAGAAACATGTTTTGAAAGCAAAAGTAGACTTCAATGAATTCATTGGTAAGATTATGCAATTAACGAAATGTCTTGGAACAATGGTGTGCGGCAGTGTGCCTGCTTGTCTAGCAAATGCTTATCAATTGGTTAAGGCTTCAATAAATTTGCATGCAAGATTCTGTGATCAAAAGAAAGATTTCAACACAATAGTCTCCATGTGAGTGTATAGATTCGTAACATAGGTTTCTAAATGTTTAGTTTCATCAATGAATTCATTGGTACAGTTATGCAATTAACAAAAAGAATGACTAAAATACTTCTAAACGACCATATCCCACGTAACTCAATGGGCAGCAATGCTTTTCATGATCAGCTAATAGTTGATGCACCACCTTAAGATGGCCACCCTCTTTGAAACACAGAGAGATCTTTGGAGTACTCTTATTAGTCCCAATATGTGCGTTACAGTGAGGGAAAAAAGTATTTGATCCCCTGCTGATTTTGTACGTTTGCCCACTGACAAAAAAATGATCAGTCTATACTTTTAATGGTAGGTTTATTTGAACAGTGAGAGACAGAATAACAACAAAATCAAGAAAAACGCATGTCAAAAATGTTATAAATTGATTTGCATTTTAATGAGGGAAATAAGTATTTGACCCCCTCTCAATCAGAAATATTTCTGGCTCCCAGGTGTATTTTATACAGGTAACGAGCTGAGATTAGGAGCACACTCTTAAAGGGAGTGCTCCTAATCTCAGCTTGTTACCTATATAAAAGACATCTGTTCACAGAAGCAATCAATCAGTCAGATTCCAAACTCTCCACCTTGGCCAAGACCAAAGAGCTCTCCAAGGATGTCAGGGACAAGATTGTAGACCTACACAAGGCTGGAATGGGCTACAAGACCATCGCCAAGCAGCTTGGTGAGAAGGTGACAACAGTTGGTGTGATTATTCGCAAATGGAAAAAACACAAAAGAACTGTCAATCTCCCTCGGCCTGTGGCTCCATGCAAGATCTCACCTCGTGGAGTTGCAATGATCATGAGAACAGTGAGGAATTGGCCCAGAACTACACGGGAGGATCTTGTCAATGATCTCAAGGCAGCTGGGACCATAGTCACCAAGAAAACAGTTGGTAACACACTACGTCGTGAAGGACTGAAATCCTGCAGCGTCCGCAAGGTCCCCCTGCTCAAGAAAGCACATATACATGCCCGTCTGAAGTTTGACAATGAACATCTGAATGATTCAGAGGACAACTGGGTGAAAGTGTTGTGGTCAGATGAGACCAAAATGGAGCTCTTTGGCATCAACTCAGCGCGCCGTGTTTGGAGGAGGAATGCTGCCTATGACCCCAAGAACACCATCCCCACCGTCAAACATGGAGGTGGAAACATGCTTTGTGGGTGTTTTTCTGCTAAGGGGACAGGACAACTTAACCGCATCAAAGGGACGATGAACGGGGCCATGTACCATCAAATCTTGGGTGAGAACCTCCTTCCCTCAGCCAGGGCATTGAAAATGGGTCGTGGATGGGTATTCCAGCATGACAATGACCCAAAACACACGGCCAAGGCAACAAAGGAGTGGCTCAAGAAGAAGCACATTAAGGTCCTGGAGCGGCCTAGCCAGTCTCCAGACCTTAATCCCATAGAAAATATGTGGAGGGAGCTGAAGGTTCGAGTTGCCAAACGTCAGCCTCGAAACCTTAATGACTTGGAGAAGATCTGCAAAGAGGAGTGGGACAAAATCCCTCCTGAAATGTGTGCAAACCTGGTGGCCAACTACAAGAAACGTCTGACCTCTGTGATTGCCAACAAGGGTTTTGCCACCAAGTACTAAGTCATGTTTTGCAGAGGGGTCAAATACTTATTTCCCTCATCAAAATGCAAATCAATTTATAACATTTTTGACATGCGTTTTTCTGGATTTTGTTGTTGTTATTCTGTCTCTCACTGTTCAAATAAACCTACCATTAAAGTTATAGACTGATCATTTTTTTGTCAGTGGGCAAACGTACAAAATCAGCAGGGGATCAAATATTTTTTTCCCTCACTGTATGTGTGTGTGGGTGGATTGTCTCCTTGCTCAACTCTTTGCATTAAGCAGACGTCGAGGCTGGGCATTCCTTGTTGCGATGAGTGGTGTGTGTTTAGGTGTATCATACACACGGCTTCCTCGCTCTCTCTCGCTCGGCGGCAGCTGCAGGCTCCTTTCACTGCTGGATGAGTTGAGTCAGGACGACGCTTGTCTTTGAAGGTGCTCAATCGCGCTCGCCACTCGTCCACTGGCAGCTGACACCCTTTCTCGGTGGCGCTGGCTGCGCGCTCTCTCCTGCCCGTACTCTTTGGCGATGCAAGATGCGCTCGGAGCTCGTTCGCTGGTGGCAGACACCCTTGCTCGGTGGAGCTGGTGGCGTTGGCTGGGCGCTCTCTCCTGCTCCGTGCTCTCTGGCGGTGCATGATTGCGCTTGCTGGCTTGGTCGATGCTTGGCGCTTTTCCGCCCTTCCTCCAGGTTGATCGCTTGTCGTTGCTCGTCACTCTTTCTTGCGAAGTCACGGCCGGTAATGTGTTGTCATTACAGGCAGCCCGGGTTAAGGGATGTAGTACCAGCCCTAGCGGGGCTTGGGTGAGTGCGGGTTAGCGCGGAGGCACCGCGAGCAGTGTGCGGTGCGGGCTCCCTGTGAGGGAGCGAGAGGGAGCGTTAGCTAGCCAGGGTTACCTTGGGGCATGATACATTGGTTGACCTGCTGTCACGTGACCGGACAATATTGGAGGGGGGCCACCGGTGGACGGGGCCGAGGGGTGGTCATGTAGTCCAAAGAAGCTCTCGGGAACCTTCGAGAAGGAGCTCGAGAGGCCTGGAAGTTGGGCGGGGCGAAGGGCGGAGCCAGCCCCAGCCTGGAGGCATATAACGAGGGCCCCGTGAGTAGCTTCTTCGTGTGCTGGTGTTACGAAGATCCACGATGGGGAGAAGAAGCCTCTAGCCACGCGGTCCGGGACCCAGCTTGTGGTCCGGACTGGGTTAGTGAACCGTGTCTAGTTCTGCCATAGCGTGGTTAGATGGACATTCGAGATCCGAGTGTAGATCGTGTTGTGTTATGTGTTCATGCGGAATAAATAGTGTTGCTCCAAAGATAACGTCTGCGACTCAGTTGGACTCACTACACATGCACACAGCCCATTAACCACAGACCCCCCCACCCCATGCCAGTGGAGATTCCCTACACATGTTGTTGATCGGCGGAGCCAGCTTTTGAATACCTCAAGTAGCGTTTAGTTTTGCGTAACATACAACACATTTAGTCCGGTCAAGCAACTACAGAATTTAATCAGCATGGAAGCTCTCGATACAGAGGTGAGCTCACACACATAATACTAGGGGATGACTCGATTATCCTAAATCGGTTTGGGGAAGTGATACCCTGCCACAGAAAGAGCACTTGCCCTGATATCGCTGTGTATATGCTTTTGACTGCAGAGCACTGAGGCGCTGTGTAAAAGCTGTCTCACTGAGTCTCTGTACCAGCTGTCCTCAATGAGTCTCTGTGTATAAGCTGTTCCACTGAGTCTCTGTGTACAAGCTGTCCCCACTGAGTCTCTGTTTACAAGCTGTCCTCACTGAGTCTCTGTGTACAAGCTGTCCCCACTGAGTCTCTGTACAAGCTGTCCTCACTGAGTCTCTGTGTACAAGCTGTGTCACCGAGTCTCTGTGTACAAGCTGTCCTCACTGAGACTCTGTGTACAAGCTGTCTCACTGAGTCTCTGTGTACAAGCTATCCTCACTGAGTCTCTGTGTACAAGCTGTCCCCACTGAGTCTCTGTGTACAAGCTGTCGCACTGAGTCT
>CM025672.2:1183580-1236068 GCA_014621495.2 Entosphenus tridentatus | reverse complement strand
ACTGAGTCTCTGTGTACAAGCTGTCCTAACTGAGTCTCTGTGTACAAGCTGTCTCACTGAGGCTCTGTGTACAAGCTGTCTCACTGAGGCTCTTTCAGAGAGGTTACCGGTGCCCTTGAACATAATTGATTATAACCGATCCAATAATCGTATCGTAGGCCCGCCTCCATTAGCCAAATAACTGAGGTTACTTCTTGCATAGGCCACGGATTTTTGTGCAATCCCTTATTCCCAAACCGGGTTGTTATGAAAGGGAATTTAATAAATGTCCGATGTAACGCAGCAAAGGATGTGAGTCTGCAATCACTCTCCGACAAGGCGACTTGGAAGCAGAGCCGTCCGCGTTGTAAGCTGTGTTTGGACAGCTTCATGTGGTTTTTACTTATCTTATTTTTTATGTTTACGAGCGTAAATGTGTCTCGGCGTCCTTGTCGACGTTGAGCTGACATTCGGCAACTCACGTTAGGTGGTGATTCTATGAATTCTGATAACTCTGCTCCATCCATCGTTGTGCAGTGGTTGGTGCGAAAGAAGTTCAACGTACATACACACGTGCTTTACGTTTATCTATTTTAAGTATTTTTTTGTGATTTGCTTTCCTTTTCGATGCTTTGCTCTCGTATCTTTTATTTTATTTGTGTTGTTTGTTGTTTTAACTCTCTGACCCCGTACCCCAACTGGACATGAAAACGATCCTCAGTAGCTCATCTGGGTATCTACAGGATAAATACATATTCTGATATCAGGCGTGGAATATGCGAGCCATACGACTACAGATAGAGTTGTGTGTCCGGCGTACGAGAGCAAGCTGTTGCTAGATGTTAACTCCCTCGCCTGGTATACAGTAGGTTGTGGGTTAGATCCCGACCCTGACGCCTGCTGTACACTGGAGTTTGCAGTGTCTCTCCCCGTGCTCACATGGATTTTTATCTGGGTCCTCCTATTTTTTCCCCTCCACATTTACAATCAACAATTACGCGTTTTAGAGTATTTGGCTTCATTCCATTTGAACGTGATGATAGGCCACTTTGATCGAGCTATCACTTGTGGCCAAGAGCTAGAAAGCTCAGTGGGCTTTACCTGTTCTTTGGGTCTTTCGGTAAAGTTACGTAGATAGATTCAAATTAATAAAAATTAAATAAACAAAAAACTACGACGTTTCGATTGCAACACAAGCGGTCGTCTTTAGGCGGAGAGAAAAAAAACTAGTTTAGTTTGATACCGTGACATCTGGTGGTGAAGCACACTGGACTGAATCAACTTCCTTGCGGGGAATCGCGTGACACCTGTAGTCTCATTGACTGGCCTCGGGCAAATGTCACACCGCCTGTAGCCGACTCGCAGTGAAGACTTCAGTCCGTGAGGTCACGCACCCATAAGTCCGGATGTGCTCTGCAGGCGATCACCCGAGGTGTCAAGCTCGTCCACGTCAAACCGAATCACACAGATCCGGTAAGACGGCTTTACTGTGGGTATAGGGCCGTATTATCAAATAGGCCACAGTAGGAAAAGTGCGTGGGGCCTACGAAAAATAAAGGGTCTACGAATAAAAATGTTGACCATGTTGTTTTGTTGTTTGTATGATAACAGTTTTAACCAAGATATCTTCTTGAACAAATATATTTATATAGCAAGGATAGGAATAGTGTATATACAAATGTAATGCGAGCAAGGATTGAGGGGGGCGGAGTCTGGGTCACGTGGGGAGAGGGAGGCGTTAAGGTCACGTGGGGGAGAGGATTTAGGGAGAGAACCGGAAGAGGATCGGGAGGTTGAGACGGAGCGAACCAGGAGGAGGCCACGCTGGACAGTACGGGGAGAGTGGCGCGATCGCCACGCAGCGGGAGACGTCGGCACCGTCAGCCATCGGTGTCAGATCGTCAGAGGGCTAGCGAGCTGTGGAAGGCTGGCTGCAGAGCGGAGCAGCCGAGTGGCTGCGGAGCGGAGCAGCAGAGGGGCTGCAGAGGGGAGCAGCAGAGTGGCTGCAGACGGAACAGCAGTGAGACTGGCAAACGGAGCAGCAGAGGGGCTGTGGAGTGATCGTCGGAGGAGACGCGGGCCTGAGCGCGGACGCCGTATGAGGGAGATTCCTCGAACCCAAATAAAGGACAACGGAGATCGACACTGAGAAAGAGTCCTTTATTACACAAAGAGGCAGTCGTGTCAGTCGCTTTTTTAATAAGGTGAGATAAATTAACACCGGAGATGAACTTTTCGAGATGAATTGCTAAATTTGCAAGTAACATCTTGTAATGGTGTTTTAGCACAATTTCATTCTCAATAGAGAGCAGTGCAAAGGGAAGACAAGCGCTTTTGTCCTACGGTTGGTTGTAGAGATATTTTTTAATCAGCTTTAGCTTCGAAAAAGAAGGCTCCCTTTCACAATTTGAAGTATCGCATGAAACAAGCGGAGTTGCAGCGGAGGTAGTAACACGAGCAGCAGTACCAGCTGTAGAAAGTTGTCGCTGAAGGCCTACAAAACAGAAGTACCGAGGGCCTACAAGAACCTCAATCCGGCCCTGTGTAGGCGGCTGCCATGTAGGTGTCGTGGTTAAACTTCAGGAGTGATGTCTCTCTTCAGTGACCTCGCTGGCACGCTGACTGCAGACTCGGGATGATATTTTTTTCACGCCCAAGAATAGCCACAAGATTTACAGTAGCTTCGCCCTGTAGTTTTCACGTCATACGTGTCTGCTCCAGCCTTCTTCAACTGCGGCGTGACAATGGCTTGACACTGGCTAGGTGACGGATCGACCTCCAGCAACTACAGACGGCAAATTAATATCGCTCACAACGAGCGGAGCGCTGGGCGGATAAAATGCACCGAGTTGGTACAGTGGGGAGCACATCTGGTGCATCTGCCAGCCAACTCAGTCAAATCGATGGCACCAGGATCTGTTCCGTGACCTCCTGCGCCTAGCCTGGCACAGCAGTAAACCCATGGCACCTGGGTCTGTTCCATAACCTCCTGCACCTAGCCTGGCACAGAGGGGAGCACAGTTGGTGCATCTGCCAGTCGTTTCAGTCAGTCAAACCCATGGTACCTGTTGGGTCTGTCGTGTGACCCCCTGCCATCGGGACATCAACACTTCACGTGATGGCCTCAAAGTGCACCTAGCCTAGCACAAGCGCACGTGGTGACGTCACCGCCACTTAGTGATGCACGCTGGTTGTTCATTCCTTCAGTCTGGAAGTTCGTTCTCCCCACCGAATGCCACGATAGTCGCATACACCGTTGTCACGTCCTCTACGGGAGCTCCGTGAGCCTGCGTGCCAGGAGGGAGAGGCTCCGTTTGAAGGCTTGCATACACGATCTGTTGACATACACGCACACAAATTCACACATGGACACCAATACCGCCACGTATAAGTGATGAGGTCATCACGGCGCCTATGCCAGGCCAGGTGCACTCCGAGGCCCCTTGCAGTAAATTAAGGCTCTCTACTAACAGGTTACGAAAAAGGCTCCCCTGCCATGGGCTGACTGCTATGCCAGGCTAGGTGCAGGAGGAGGTGACGGGATAGACCTAGGTACTATTGGTTGACTGTCGTGCTAGGCTAGGTGCAGGAGGAGGTCACGGGCAGACCCAGGTGCCATGGGTTGGCCGACAGATCACTGGCCGATGCACCACCTGTGCCCCCTACTGTGCCAATTTGCTCCACGGGGAGAGAGACACGCAGACTCCCAATACACCGCAGGCATCAGGGTCGGGATCAAACCCACGGACTCCTGTATACCAGGCGAGGTAGTTAAAATCTCACCATGGGCAGAGAGACACCACAAACTCCAAATACAGTATACAGCAGGCGTCAGGGTCGGAATCGAACACACGACCTCCTCTATTCCATGCAAGGTAGTTAACATCTCCTAGCCACCGTGGCTGGTAGCACCTACGAAGATCGACACGGCACACCGAGAGGGTAGGTTGTGGCCAACGCGCTTGGATGGTGGAGTTTTCCCACCATGCCGTGGCGGCGGGCAGCAAAGGGCAGCAACGCAAACCACGCGGCTCCACTGTGATGCAAAGATGCTGCCGTGGTTTCATTGATGAGCAGTACAACCCAAGGTGACCTGCACTCTGGAAATTTGATTAAATCCCTCCATATCCCCCCCTTCCCCCAGAGGCAGTCGATCAGCAGGTCGCCTGTGGTGGTGGGGCAAAGTTTGGGTACTCCCACCTCTTCCATGGGCGCCACGGTGGCCACCAACTCCACCACCCAGCTAAATATCTACAAACATGGAGATTGAGATCGATTTAAGGATAAGGACTTCACAAACCTCACTCATCTCCAGCTCCACGGGGCGCATTTCTCCAGCAGCAGGGTGCAGCGTCTCGTCCGAGCCTTCCTTCCCCTGTGCCGTAGGGTGACCTTCTCTGCTACTCCTACCACCACCTTCACCGCTGCGGCTACAAATACTTCTGAGTCTCCTCCAACAGCACCAATCACTGTTGTGGCAGCAGTGGCGATGGCACGAGTACAGAAGCACCAGCAGCAACAGAAGGAAGACCAGAGTCCACACCGTTACGGCAAGGGTAAGATACATTTGCAGGTTGAGTTGTTGATGTCCCTGCCGATGCTGTGACCTGGGTGGCAGCAGCAGCGGTGCCTGTGGGAGAAGAGGACACTGCTGGTATACGGTTTTCTCCAACCGAGGTTAAAAGTGACCATGCACCACGCATGTGCCGTCTGTGTGTAAACATGGGACCAGGATAACCCTGCCACGTGTTATCCTCTGTGAGCAAAGGCTCGGCGTGAGGTTGTGTTGCGATTTGGGGGGGGGGGCTTACTGAACTGAAGACAAAAAAAAATCCACAGTAATAAATCAAGCCACAGTAAAAAAAAATGTTTTAAATAAAAAATCAATGTTCGGACGCAATCCATGCAAGAACCAAAAGTAATGATTTCACAACATTCATTTGCGTTTTTGTCCTGAGAGCTGCCTGTCAGTTTATGTAATCCTAATTCATTACTGTCGAGGATAAACGCATGTTAGTAAACTTTACATATATCTGTGGGGACATTTTTGCCAGTATCCAAAATTATGAAAAATAAGAATGGATTTTACCCTTTCTGGCAATTAAACATGAGTTGTGTTAAGATTTTCAAACACCAAAGAGATATATTTTGCAAGGCATCGAGTCTGCATAAACCACATGTACTTGTGGGTCCCATAAATGTAACTGTATAATGTAGTGATATTTGCATTGTCTTGTACGGCATTCTCTGGTCTAACACTGGTGGTGAGACAAGGCCATATAGAAGGCTGTCTCTGGTGTAGGCCGATCAGTTACCAAGGCAATGCATACATTATGTTTGTTTGCATGTTTTGCCACAAGTACGTGTGTTTAATGCAGACTTGATGCCTTGCAAAACACATCTACGTGGTGTTTGAAAACCTTAAAAGAACTCCCGTTTCATTGCCAGACAGGGTAAAAACCCATTCTTATTTTTCATGAATCTTTACATTACCCATACGTGCACATGATTTTTCTTCACGTGTTTTTCTCTCGTTGAGAGCAATCCGGGGTATAAGGCACTCATTGTCGCGATTTGATTCAACAATCAATTATCCGTACATTGTGGTGAATGGAGTGGCTTCTGGTGGCTACGGGGAGGGCAATGTGAGCTGAACACATAAGAGCAACATGCAAGTATAGAATCATCGAATCCTTACACATGCCATAGGATGCATGTTTTGTGACTTCAAGATACATTAATGGATGCCCCGTTATAATTGTGCAGATGCATCCATACATTGTGTAGTTTAATGCCATTGAATGAAGCATTAATGTGAAGGCATACGTATGTGTGTGTACAGTTTAGGCGTTTCATTACATCTCAAACTTTGTTACCTGTAGAATGCACCGTCAAGTTGTAAGCCATCTGCAGAGCGACAGCCACTCTTTGTATCCTAGTGATGCCACTCGTGATTGCTGGGACTTAAATCTTTGATGAAGACATTCCCATTGCGAAGGTTGCCAGAGGAAAAACCATCACGTTGCATAAGAGAAATGGCTGGCAGGAATGTGATATATTGAATTTGACAATATATAACCTGTGGAAAAAGATACATTGCATGTTTAGCAATTTGTCTTAATAGATGCACATTAGAATGTGTTTATACATACCAGGGCCGGATGAAGGTTCTTCTAGGCGGCCCTAGGTATTTGTTTCATAGGCCTTCAGTGATAACTTCCTACAGATGGTTCTGATACCCATCTTACTACCGCCACTGTCACTCCGCTTTTTTAACGCGGAACTTCGTCCAGCCACTGGATGGATGTCGTTACGGTGCCCTCATTCGACTGTGTGCTGTAGATAAGCAGAATTAATTTGAAATTATTGAAAACAAAAAAACAAGGTAAGCCTAAAAATATTATGAGCTAAAATGTCAACAATTTTTTTACTACGATGATGATATCGGATGTCACAGCTTTAAAAAGATGCCATTCATATTGATCGAAAACAAATGAAATGTTCTGACAGGACGACCGCATGGCGAGCGCCATGTTGCTTTACTTTCGTTTAAGCTTGACTGTTATTTTGGGTGTAATATGCCTCACTTACAACGAGTCAACGACTTGTTACCACTGCAAATAAATTGCAACGAGCAGCCATAAAAATATATGCATTCAAAAATATATCTTGGTTCCATTTTTTTATCATAAAATGTAATGTAATAACACGGGCTGCTGACGGCAAATAGCAGCAGGGGGCAGTAGACGTCAGCAGAGGGAGTCTATGCAGGGGTGAGGAGATCTAAGGAAAAGCCCAGGAAGGGGTCCATCTGGAAGCCCGGGAACCTACTAGTCGATTCCAGAAAGAGGGCGTGGCGAGGGCGGAGCGAGGCCACGCCAGGAGAATAAAAGGGGGCCCGGGTCGAGAACTCGGGGCTGTTGCTGTAAGTGGATCCCCTCGCGGTGTTGCTGTTCGTCACCATCGTCGCTGCCGTCTTGACCACCTTTAGACGCCGCTAGCTAGACAGCCTGACACGGCCAATCAGTAAAAAAGTGTCACGTTGACAAAAGACAAATAGTCCACTGCTTTAGCCCACCGGTGTGTTGAAGCGTGAAACCACAACATTTACAATTTGACAGCCTGTTAACTGTACTAGCTAGGTAATGCCTTCAAAAGAGACGGATGTGTGACCAGCGTATAAGCACGTAGGGTGTCTGTTGTTCCCTGACGTGTAGAATTAAAGAAGGTGCTTTAAGAACCCTGTCTCCGAGTGAGTCACTACACAAATATTAAAATGGTCCAATGTTTGTCGTAGGTCCTTTAGTTTTCGTAGGCCCTAGGCACAGTGTTTACTGCGGCCTATTGGATAACACGGCCCTGATACATACTCGTAAGTGGTATCACATTCCCCAAATACGATCTGAAAAAATAAAAATCTAGTGTCATATTTAGATTGAACCATTCAAAACCTCAGTTGCAAAGTTATGTTCACCTAGATAAAAAAAACATTTCATCCATATCATCACTACATTGTTATTGAAAATAGCTTATTGTTGGCAATTTTTGTAATACATATATTTTCGATTTTGTCTTTTTTTGGTTTTTCAATTTGTTTACTCTGTGAAATTGGCATAAATAAACATGCAAATTGACACAAATAAACTGATTCGCCTACAATACTGGCAAAAAACTATCCCATGATATAGCTGCTCGACCAGAGCTACTGTTTGCCCTTTGGCGTTCTCTCGTCTAACACTGGTGGTGAGACAAGGCCATAAAGAAGACTGTCTGCTGTAGGGCAATCAGTTTCAAAGACAATGCATACATTATGAGAGAGTGTCTGTGTGAATGTTCACCACAAGTTTGTGTGGTTAATGTAGACTTGATTCCTTGCAAAAAGGTATATCTATTTGGCGTTTGAACATCTGAACACAACTGCGTTAGTGCCAGAGAGGGTAAAAACCTATTCTTTTTTTAATATAATGCGTTAAAGCTGTTGAGTCAGTCCTGCAAACAGTGCATAGCAATGGTGAATCCTAGCGAATATAGATGCGTAACACACGCTCTTCATTCCTCTGCTTTAAACGCGGGCGGTATACGGCTATACAGTAGACTCTTGATTATCTGCGATAATCACGGGGAGGATGGCCGCGGATAATTAAAAACCGCAGATAATTCAAAAATATGTGCAAAACTAATGCAGGGACCAGCATTGAACATTGTTAATGCGTGGGTATCGCGCAGTCTGGTAGCATCAACCACACACCGTCTCTCTCCCCACACAAACTCATTATGAAAACCCCATCTGTGGGAAGTACTGTAATACATAGCGGTTTGACTGTAAATCGACGAACATTACTCTCGGGTGGAAGTGCAGGTGGGGGAGTGTCATTGGAAGGGATTTCAGAGGTTGCTCTGAGGTTGCATATCTCGCGATGTTATGTCGATAACACAATCGGGGTAAAACGTGGGGAACGATTTAATGTTTTGAAAAGGGCACGCGTGGTTGCAGGAGGTCGTCACAGCCAATAAACTATGTTAACAACTATTTTTTATTTCACCAGATAAGGCACACTGAGCTATGTAGCTCTTTTTCAAAAGTGACCGAGCCACAAATGGTAGCTCAACGTAGTGGCGTATCATCATCGCGTGGAAATGTATACAAGCAGCCAAATGCTTTAAACGAACGATGTTGATTCAAAATGTGGAGGGAAAAACCAGAGGACCCGGAAAAAAAATCCACGCGATCACGGGGAGATTATGAAGTTACTGGAGCTATGCACTATTAAATATAGATTGAAAACTAATTTCTATAAAACTGCTTTTTGTGTTAGATTGTTGTCCTTACCCCGTACCTCTGATGAGCGCAGTTGGCTACATACGGCGCGAAATAAATTCTACACGCATACATGCAAATTCTAAATATGCAAGCCTTATGGTCGGCATCGAAGCCACGACCAGGCGATGTAGTTAACATCTCGCCACCGTGGTGCTAATGCATCTGATGCCACCACCGGTTACGTCCCAATGTCAGATCCAGCAACTGATTCACAGCCGACAGCTGACTTCAAAAGCCTCGACAGTGTTCCACCATCTGGGTTTGGTTTACAAGACGACATCATAGGAAAAACTCGGCTCATTCCAATACCCTTTGCCAATTCACTGATTGACCGTACCGGGGCTAGTTATGGGGATTGGTCGACCATACTTCACCACCGCCGGTCAGTGAAAATGGGTGAATGGACATCGAGGGGAAGCCCAAGACCGGTTCCAATAATCGTCACTGGTATTGGCCGTGAGCGGAAATCGAACTCTGGTCGTCGAGTGCTTATCGCAGCACGCTAACCACTGCATCACCACTCTCAACTCAAGATTATTCGAATGGCAAATGTGTTCATAGAAACTGAAAAGCTGTATCGTTTACTCTGTAGTGGATAGGAGTGGCCGCTCTGATTATATTATTAGACCTATCTGTAACTGGACGGAATCCACGAGGTGCAGTTCAATTATGAGTACAACCCATGCCCTATACATTGTAAGATACATCAATTCGACAGACGCCTGATGGTGGCTATGAGTGACACGTCCGAGAGAACTCCTCCTGTCTGTCACATCGAGCGATAGGGGCGCTACGTGAGCCATGTGGTCTCACCGAGAAAGTGAAAACGTCTCAACAACGTTAAATGAACTGTGCTAACAAATAACAGTCCTATGCTTGGTTTAAATTGTGCGGTAATAGAAATAGACACTAACACGAGGCAAAACACATCAACACATTAAGAAGTTGTATTTACCTTCGATGATGACGATTATGATGGTGGGCGTGTGATGATGATACTACTTGGCGATCATCGATCCACTTCCAGCCACACCTTCCCCCAAGTGCCTGCTCGTGTTCCTCTATGACCCTGACTGCTGTTGCTGCTTGCTGTTGGCTCGTCTACTATGTCATGGCAGACAACAACAAACCCACCACCACCGCGAGCGGAGTCTGCCCTACGACTCTGCCTTAATGAGCTCAACTAATCAACGTTCTACCGTTTGGTGCTCACTTCCTCCACTCAACTAGGCGGTGCTTAGACCCCCTGCAATCGACAAATCCTGTATATATATTTTTTAAAACACAGAGAAGGCAAAAATAGTACAAAAGGCGACGAAGGTGAAAAGTTTCAGGATGTTGGATGGCAAGAGGGGGGCCCCACAGTCCGCTGCTGTACTACGCAAGTACACGACTGGAGCACTCCCCCGTGATGCCACTTCGAGAATAGTCGAAGAGGGGCATAAAGGGAGCGAAAAGTGCAACTGGTTAAACTCCAGGTGCTGGGTGGACGTGGCAGCGTTTTGCCACGCATAGGAGCCCCCTAATCAACAAATAAACAAGTAAAACTAAATATGAAGATACAATGATTTACATTTTTTTTTCATTCATTAAAAATTAACTACCTGCGGTCTACCTTAGACCAAGCCTGATCATTAACGCATTTGGATATCGAATCAATAGAGCAGCAGCATCAAGTTGCGTGATCCACACCCCTTTGAGGAAATCCAAGACGCATGGACCCGGCATGAAAGACACAGGATAACTTAATTGTGAATAGTCGTAATCTTTCAATTGATTGTTTTATGAATACTTTCACTGTGAGAACTGCGTTCATCTAAACCCAAGGCACGGTGTAAATCAAATAGTTATAGTCGACATTATTTGGTATGTAATAATGTGCTTCTTCCATTCCAGAATGCATTAGCATAACGCAGAACGCGCGCCGAGATAACGCGGAATGCGCCCCCCATTATAACGCGGAATGCGCCCCCCTTTATAATGCGGAATGCGTCCCCCATTATTACGCGGAATGCACCCCCCGTTATAACGCGGAATGTGCCCCCGTTATAACGCGGAATGCGCCCTCCATTATAACGCGGAATGAGCCCCCGTTTAAACACGGAATGCGCCCCCCATTATAACGCAGAATGCGCCCCCGTTATAACACGGAATGCGCCCCCCGTTATAACACGGAATGCGCCCCCCGTTATAAAGCGGAATGCACCCCCCATTATAATGCGGAATGCGCCCCCGTTATAAGACGGAATGCGCCCCCCATTATAACGCGGAATGCGCCCTTGTTATAACACGGAATGTGCCCCCGTTATAACACGGAATGCGCCCCCCATTATAACGCGGAATGCGCCCCCATTTATAACGCGGAATGCGCCCGCCGTTATAACGCGGAATGCCCCCCCCCCGCCGTTATAACGTGCTCCTGAGTGGTCGACATTGAACGACTTTCTTGAGCTGCGCGGCTGAGCAGTACAGTGATTCAGTATGCTGCTACAGCAGCCTTGGTCAATTAACTGCAGGATGGTGACGGCCTCCCTCAAAGCCATCAGGCAACGTCTCACGTCCTTGGTGTAACATTCAATCAGTGGGGACTCATTGCGTTGATACCAATGTAGAGGCGGATTTCCAACCAGTGAGTGATTCAATCTGTAGGTAAGGAGCAGGCGATACAAACTGGAGCCAAATAAAGGCTGCATGCAAGCGATAAGGGGACTCGTTTAAAGTAAAAAATATCATTTTATCACGACTAAAGCGCGTGCTGCTCTGTGGTTCACTGTTCACCTGCACAGCGCGAGGAGACGTCACCACCACTTCCTGCCGCCTTCAACTATAAACTGCTTTTATTTTACCAGGTAAAACCCACTGAGCTGTGTAGCTCTTTTTCAGAAGCGACCTGGCCATCACAAATGATAACTCAACGAAGTGGCTAATCACCGAATGGACATTTATAGCAGTGCCAAATAGAGTAGACACTCAATTATCCGCGATAATGACTGGGAGGATGGCTGCGGATAACATAATTTAAAAATATCCATTTTCAACGGATCTCTATGCCAAAAAACACCAATTTAGGTATAAATTATGTTTAAGTTAAGAAAATTGAGTTTGTTAATGAATAAAACTAAAATTTGTAGTAAAGAATGCATTGATCTTGTTTTATGGAACTGCCGTCTGATTTAAAGTGAAAACAACACGCTTCCGAGAATCAAACTCGGGTCTCTGCCGGGTTCGTAGCGCTGCGCGCTATCCGCTACGGATACACGTGGTGGAAAGCGGTACTCGCGAGTCTGCCTTGAGCGCACTGCACAGACTAAGACAAAAGATGCACCTGTGGTCTCCAACAGACTGTTGGGGTATGGGGTGCGTGTCTCTCACCCGTGTGACGCACAGGCGCGGGGGAGCGGTGGCGCAGCGGTTAGCGCACTACTGCGCCGCAGGCCACGGCGACGCGAGTTCGATTCCCGCTCACGGCCACCCAACACCGGTGCTCGATAGCGGTCGTGGGCCTCTCCTAGGTCGACTCGGCCTCGATCTCCCACTGCTCGCGTCTCCTGCTCCGTGCTGGAGCTCCTCGCAATGACGTTGCTCGCTCGGTGAGAAGTTCGATTTCCTTTCGGGGAAATTGCGGCGGCGTTGATGCTGTTCACGCAGGCGCGAGCAGAGCTGCGTGTGTGTGCTTGTCTCTCGATCAGGTTCATAATGTCCGTGTCAGAGACGATCATTATCCCCCTGTCTCTCTTCTGACTCCTGATCCAGGATTAATTTCGTGATCGCACTCACAGATTGACTCTCCCCTCTCATCTCACTCTACTAACTCTCCCTTATCGCCATACTTTCCTGTCTCTCCCCTCTCATCTCACCATACTCCCCTCCATGCATTCTCCTGCTTCACCCCTTTCATCTCACTCTCCTCCCCTCCACACTCTTCTACCTCTCCCCTATCATCTCGTTCCACTCCCCTCCACGCACTCTCGTGCCTCTCCCTTCTCACTCAACTCCCCTTGACGCACCTTCCTACCTCTCTCATTTCATTCCAATCCTCTCCACGCACTCTCCTGCCTCTTTCATCTCACTCCACTCCCCTCGACGCACTCTCCTGCCTCTTCCCTCTCATCTCACTCTCTTGCCTCTCCCCTCTCATCTCACTACTCCCCTCACCCCTCTCATCTCACTCCACTCCCCTCCACGCACTCTCCTACCTCTCCCCTCAACACTCTCTGTCAAACCCGCCACTCATCCTTCTCTCTGCTGCCTTGACAATAAAAGCTGGCTCGAGAGAGGCTTGGATCCGTGTGCTCCACGTGCTGTAACGCGCGTTCAGAAAGACGAACATCGACACAGAAAAGGAAACAAAATCTTACAGGTTTGCAAGACGCGTGGAGAAAGATACAAGCGTGGAATTACACTGAGAGGCAGAGAAAGAGAGGAACACGTGCATTAGAAAACGTACGCAGGGTTGAGACATCATCATCACACTGATCTTCATCCAGCAGTGGATTAAGCATGGTTGATGGTGTTCATATTGAGATATAGATAGATGAACACGTGGATTAGAAAACACATGCAGGGTAGAGATATCATCATCACATTGGTCTCAATCCAGCCAAAGATAGAGCATGGCGATGGTGATTACACTGAGAGACAGAGAGAACGGAATACGTAGATTAGAGAACACGCACAGGGTAGAGACATCGTCACATTGATCTTTATCCAGCAGTGGATTGAGCATGGCTGATTGTGACAAAAAGTTTATTTGGTGGCTGAGAGAATGGAAACGCCACCTGTTTGTTTCCGAGTAAATTTGCTACGACAAAGATCCCCGTATAGCCCACACAGCCTGTTAGGGCAAGTGATGTTAGTGTAAATGTATAAAGCACACTTACACGTACAGAGAGAGACAAAAATTCCCTGTGTAACCTCTAACAGAAGCAGCACCTATGAAGGCCCACACAGCACCAAGGCCAGCTGACTTTGTCTCCCCAGTGCTGATGCTGTTCCCATAACGCCGCGGGCACAGAGAGTCCCCGCTTAACGTCGATTCGATAAATGCTGTTTCATTATACCATCGCCAGTACAATAGAGAAAGTGTTCCATTATAACGTCGCGACGTTTGCGTTTATGCCGTCTCTAAACTATAACTATGCAAAAAAATAATATTTAACCAGGTAAGGCCTACTGAGCTATATAGCTATTTTTCAGAAGCGACCTGGTCATCACAAATTATAGCTCAACAAAGTGGCTTATCATCATGTGGAAATGTATAGCAGACAAATACTCTAAACGCGTGACGTCGGCTCTAAATATGGAAGGAAAACCGGAGGACTCGGAGAAAAATCCACGCAACCACGGACAGCAAACTCCAAATATACAGCCGGCGTTAGGGTCGGGATTGACCCTACGACCTGCTGTATACCAGGCGAGGCAGTTAACATCTCAACACCGTGATGATGAGAGAGAGACACCTAAACTCGAAATAGACAACAAATATCGTCAGGGTAGGGCTCGAACACTCGACCTCCTGTATACTAGGCGAAGTAATTAACATCTCACCACCGTGATGATGATAAGAAAGAGACACGCAAACTCCAAATATGCAGCATGCATCGTCGGGGTCAGGATCGAACCCTCGACCTCCTTCATACCAGGCGAGGTAGTTAATATCTCATAGCCACCTCAGCGCTCGCGGTGGCCAGGTATGGAACGATTTAATTTTTGTATTTCGTACTCGGAAAATATATATCGTACCGAAATTTCGTACCTTATATCGTACCTAAGAAAGAACAAAAAGCTTCTAAAACAAAAGATAGATGACAAGCGAGATTAGAGTTGATCGAATCATTTGATTGTGTTGGTCGAATTGGAGAAAAAAACAACCATTCTTAAATCCAAACTCGCATTATTTCTAAATGTCGATGAAATACGCTTAACAATGTCACCCATTATCAATAGCATGTGGCATTTTGGGAAGAGAATGTTTCCAGAAGTGTTAGTCTTTGATAACTGAAGTGTTGCTTTCTTGTAGCCGCCTATAAAGGCAAGAAGAGTGTAATTCATTCTGGCAACAACAAATAATCACCCGATGAAGCTGGAATTTAATTACCAGCGAAACGTCGCGTTACTCAATTTGTAATTGTTGTGGATTTATCCATAAGAGAGCTTTTTGTTGGGTTAGATTGCATAAATATGAATGTGTCGTTAAACCTACCACCACCCGACACAGCCAATTAAGTAAGGTTTGTCACGTAAACAAAACATGCCAATTCTTTACTAGTTCAGCACTAGCCTACTTTTGTGTGGGAGAGTAAACCCACTCCATGTACATGCCACGTTTTGTTTACATGACAAATCTTATGTGATTGGCCGTGTCGGGTGGTGGTAGTGGGTTAGCAACACATTTATATTTACGCGATTTAACTCCGAACAAAAACACTTTTTTTCTATCGTGGATGCAAAAAATAAGAGGCTTAACTTCTAATCAACTGATAACCTGGTACGAAAAGAATATGAAATAAAAAAGAACCAAAACATCCCGTAAGCGTAGCCGCAATGTCAACCCGTAGCGTGGCCTGTCGAGTTACAGAATGGAGTCGCCCTCAACGCTCCCTGCGTCCCTCCCAGCTCCCCGTGCCTCCTATCTCAGACTTTCTTCTGCTATATTTTCACCTAAAACGTTCGTGACTAGAGGAATTCATGTTATTTGGTTCTTTCGGTAAAGTCACGTAGTTAGAAACATTAAAATAAAGTGAATGAAAATAAAAATGCTAGAAAAAAACATGAATGTAGACTGTAGCCTGGTTCTTAATCGGAGTGAGTGTAATGGCAGTCTATAATGTAGACTATAGCTTGGTTATTAAGTTTGGTGAGTGTACTGACAGTCTATAGTGCAGACTGTACTAATGGTTATTAAGCTGGGTGAGTGTACTGACATTCTAGAATGTAGACTGTAGCCTGGTTCTTAACCTCGGTGAGCGTACTGGTAGTCTAGAATGTAGACTGTAGCCTGGTTTTTAAGCTTGGTGAGCGTATTGGAATTCTATAATGTAGACTGTAGACTGTTATTAAACTGAGTGAGCGTACTGGCAGTCTATAATGTAAACTTATTCTTGGTTCTTTCAGTAAAAAAAAAGAGGAGAAAAAAATAAACAACAAAAACCACGACGTTTAGCCCACAACACATGCGATCGTCTTCAGGAGCGAAAAAGGAGATCGTCACCTAAGGTAGCCGTTTATAAGGGTTTCAAAATGGTCGTGGCACAAGAGCAAAAGCTCCTGTAGTGCAACGAAGTGGGCGGGGCACATGTGCCCTGGGGCAAGACAACAAGAAAACGACACAAATCAAGTCATGACTTGACCTGTGCTCCCCCGACAAGAAAACACAAATCAAGTCACGACCCAAAGTGGTGGATGACATCTTTCCAATGATTGCTGATTTTATACACCATCCTCTCGGTTGAAATTGTGTCTGTGTCTGTATATATGGATGGCTTTATGAACGAATATTTGTTGATAGCCAACGGGCTTGCAAAGTACCATTGTCTTATAGAAATATATTTCGTGTGAGCTAGCCACATTAAAATTATGATCAGCCACAACAGAAATATTGGTCCTACCGTGTGTCAAATCTGCCTCATGCTCACGAACACGGTCCGAGACATGTCGCTTAGTTTATCCAATGTAACTGCTGCCGCAGATACAGCTTAGTTTGTAGACGCCGAGATATTGCATATCAAGAATCTTGTCCTTCCCAGATGGGATCAGATCACGAATTTTATGTAATGTGTTAAATCAGACCTGGATCTTGTGTTTGATCATGATTTTGGAAATATTTTTGGTTACCCCTGCTATAGTAATATGATTTCACCCTTTCAACTGGTACAAAAACTGACACCTTTATGCAAGGGATCATGTTTGCAATAACCACAACACAAGCAGTCAAAATTCAAGCAAAAAAAACAACTCTGATAATGATATGCACTGTCGTTGAAGTTGATTGGTCCACATCCAAGACAGCTTTTCTTAGAGCCTAGTCTCCATTGGTGTTGGACCAGATGATGCCAAAAGGCATACAACTCAAAAACAGCGCACTATCAGAGTATTGAGAGCTCGGGGTAAGAATTTACACTATGAGACCTCCTTTACCAGTGGCAAAATATAGTAATAGGTTTTTACCCTTTCAACTGGTACAAAAACTGACACCTTTATACAAGGGATCATGTTTGTAATAACCACAACACAAGCAGTCAAAATGCAAACAAAAAGAAACAACTCTGATGATGATAATGATATGCACTGTCCTTAAAGTTGATTGGTCCACACCCGAGACAGCTTTTCCTAGAGCCTAGTCTCCATTGGTGTTGGACCAGATGACGCCAAAAGGCAGACAATGCAAAAACAGCGCACTATAGGTGTGGACCAATCATTATCAGAGTTGTTTCTTTTTGTTTGCATTTTGACTGCTTGTGTTGTGGTTATTGCAAATACGATCTTTTGTATACAGGTGTCAGTTTTTGTACCAGTTGAAATGGTAAAAACCTATTACTATATTTTGCCACTGGTAAAGGAGGTCTCGTAGTGTAAATGCTTACCCCGAGCTCTCAATACTCTGATAGTATGCTGTTTTTGAGTTGTACGCCTTTTGGCGTCATTTGGTCCAACACCAATGGAGACTAGGCTCTAAGAAAAGGTGTCTCGGGTGTGGACCAATCAACTTCAAGGACAATGCATATCATTATCAGAGTTGTTTCTTTTTGTTTGCATTTTTACTGCTTGTGTTGTGGTTATGGCAAACATGATCCCTTGTATAAAGGTGTCAGTTTTTGTACCAGTTGAAAGGGTAAAAACCTATTACTATGTTTTGCCACTGGTAAAGGAGGTCTCATAGTACCCCTGCTATGTATGGCAAGGTGATGGTTTTGATTGGATCCTCAGATGGCTCCTTCCTCACGATTGGGGTGATGGCTTTGCGGATTGTGTAGTCAGAATATCAATTCGCCTTACGAGCTTAGTGTACGTGTTTGAGTTCACTGGTTAGGAGTTTATGGTCGGAAATACATTGAGCTCTGTGGTGTCGCGTTTTGATGGAGGAATTCTTCTCACCAGGGCCGGTACATCAGCATTCAATCCTTGTTGGACCAAATATTCAATGATTGCGTTTTGAGTTATCTCAATTGAAAAAGAGGGATGATATTGTGATCCTCGCAGCCAACCAGGGCAATGCCATGGTCATCATGGACAAAACTGTGTACAATAACAAAATTCAGGACCTACTTAATGATGGTAGCTTCACAAACATCAAAACAGATCCCACCAACAGCCTCGTTACAATAACGAACAGTATCATCACTGATTCAGCTTCATTAATTGAACAGACCAAACGGTATTCCTTAAAACCTTCTGCTGCTAGACCACCCAGATTATATGGCTTTCCAAAAGTCCATAAAGAAGGTAAACCCCTTCGTCCCATCGACTACACCATTGGCTTAACTCAGCTCACCTGGTATCGTCAATTAAGAACATCTCACTGTCCCCAGGTGATTTGCTCGTTAGTTTCGATGTAGTTTATTTGTTCACCAAAGTTCCTGTGCCCGATACCATTGCAATCATTGAAGATTTGGTCCAACAAGGATTGAATGCTGATGTACTTGCCCTGATGAGACACTGCCTCACAAATACATACTTCAAACAAACTGAAGGCACCCCAATGGGTTCTCCCTTATCTCTGGTTGTAGCCAATATTTTCATGGAAAATTTTGAGACGGACGCCATTCAGGCATCCACTTTACACCCATCCTTGTGGAAGAGGTACGTGGACGACACGTTTGTCATCTGGCCACATGGCCGAACCGCTATGAACCAATTCCTCAACCACATCAATTCCATACACCCAGCCATGAAATTCACCATGGAGGTAGAATAAGATGACATGCTACCTTTCCTTGATATCCTAATCAAAAAGAGACCAGATGGCTCAATGAGCCATTCTGTCTACATGAAAGTATCCCATACGGGCGCCTACCTAAAACCTGATTCCCACCACCATCCATCCCAGAAGAATTCCCTCACCAAAACGCTAAACCATAGAGCTCAATGTATCTATGACCATGAACACCTAACCAGTGAACTCAAACAAGTACACCAGGCTCTCAAGGCGAATGGATATTCTGACTATACAATCCGCAAAGCAATCACCACAACCGTGAGGAAGGAGCCATCTGAGGATCCAATCAAAACCATCACCTTACCATACATAGCAGGGGTAGCTAAAATATTTATAAAATAATGAACAAACACCAGATCCAGGTCCGATTAAACACATTACATAAAATTCGTGATCTGATCCGTCTGTAAAGGACAAGATTCCTGACATGCAATATCCCAGCATCTACAAACTAAGTTAAATCTGCAGCAGCAGTTACTTTGGGGAACCTTAGCGACATGTCTCGGACCGTGTTCGTGAGCAAAAGGCAGATTTGAAACATGGTAGGACCAATACTTCTGCCATGGCTGATCATTATTTTAATGCAGCTGGCTCACGCGAAATAGATTTCTCTAAGACGATGGTACTTTGCAAGTCCAGTGGCTATCATCAAAGATTCGCTCATGAAGCCATCCATATATACAAACACAGATGCAATTTCAACCGAGAGGATGACTATAAACTCAGCAATCATTTTAAAGATGTCATCAACCACTTTGGGTCGTGACTTGATTTGTGTTTTCTTGTCGGGGGAGCACAGGTCAAGCCATGACTTGATTTGTGTCGTTTTCGTGTTGTCTTGCCCCAGGGCACAGGATCTTTAGCTCTTGTGCCATGCCCATTTTGAAACCTTTATAAACGGTTGCCTGAGGTGACCATCTCCCTCTTTCCTCCTGAAGACGATCGCTTGTCTTGTGATCGAAACGTCGTGGTTTTTGTTTTTATATTTTTATTACATATATTTATTTTAATCTTATTTTTTTATTACTGAAAAAACAGGAATAAGTCGACATTATAGACTGCCAGTACTCTCACTCAGGTTAAGAACCAGGCTACAGTCTACATTATAGACTGCCAGTACACTCAGTCAGTTTAATAACTATTGCTACACTCTACATTATAGAATGCCAATACGCTCACCAAGCTTACAAACCAGGCTACAGTCTACATTATAGACTGCCAGTATGCTCACCGAGGTTAAGAACCAGGCTACATTCTTCATTATAGACTGCCAGTACACTCACCCAGCTTAATAACTATTACTACAGTCTACATAATAGACTGCCAGTACACTCACCAAACTTAATAACCAGGCTACAGTCTACATTATAGACTACCAGTACACTCACTCCGATTAAGAACCAGGCTACAGTCTAGATTCATGTTTTTTTTTTTCATTTTGTTTTTTATTCACTTTATTGTAATTTTTCTATCTACGTGACTTTACCGAAAGAACCAAAGAATATTTACCGGAGATTCGGATAACCACGTTCTGTGTGTGTGTATATTTTGTACATTCGTGATAATATAATCCTTCTGTAACCATGAGTCACACGCTGCCAGCGAGGGATATCTTTTGGATCTGGTATCAGGACCAGGAAAAAAACATTAACAACCACAATAGAGAGGGTATGCACATGCCTCGATAACATTACTAATTGGTTTCGTATAACTAATTTGATACGAATAACCTGCGTGACCACGTAAATGTATGTGACCTCACATTTAAATATATTGCGACGTTTTTTTCAGAATTTATTTGTATAATCTAACAAATATTTTATTTCTGTGAACATGTAAAACTTCGCCCATCACTGCCTGCCACCTCCTGAGGCGGAGCCGTCCCCCAGGGTACGGTGAATCGGGGAGACCGCCCCGGGCCCCGCCGCTTTGGGGGTGGGGAGGCCACAGTGGGGCTGGAGGGCATCTTCACGACTCTGGGCAACTTGCCCTGACCCTGTTGGCTGTAACTTTCGAGCAGAACAACCGTACACAACTATGAACGCGTGTGTGTGTGTCTGTCTTTGTGTCTGTGTGTGTCTGTGTGTAGTGTAGTGGGGAGCGGTAGTGTAGCGGTTAGGGCGCTGCGCTACAAACCTGGCGATCCGTATTCGATTCCCGCTCACGGCCAAAATCAGTGACGATTATCTGGACCAGTCCTGGGCCTCCCCTAGGTCGACTCAGCCTTAAATGAGTACCTGGTGCGGTGTGTAAACATCGCCACTAGGGAGACAAAGGCCACCCACCCCCTCGCGTGCCTTGCCAGCTTTCATAGGTGCTCGCTAACAACACTTGCCCCAACAGTCTGTGAAAGGCTATGCAGGGATCTTTGTCTTTGTGCATCGCTCTCCAACATTATCAGTGGTGTGCTGCTGCTAGTGAAGAAGTAATTCTAAATCTTTGGTCACTATGTGACAAGTGTATTGTGTCCGTGTCGGGTGGAGGAGGGGTGTACGACACAACGTTCTACTTACACGGCCATCTGACCCCAAATAAATCGATTATAAATCGTGCTGTTGGTCGCGAAGGCCTACGTCTTGAGTTGTATAAACTGTGCTTATCGTTATTATTATTGAACTCCTCACTCACAGTTCGAGTCCGCTTATTGGGCTGACTGCGTTCTCTATCTCTCTCTCTGTGTCGGTGGAATACTCAACCAGCCTGCAGTCCCGATTGACCAAAGCGAGGCACAAGGGGACACATTGGGGTCAACAACTCACAAGGGCCATTCAGAGAATTCAGATACAAATGGAAGGGCAGCGTCTACATAATCATCAGCAGCAGTAGCCTTGGTTAATCAACTGCTGGATGGTGACGGCCTCTCCCAAAGCCATCAGGTAGCGAATCACGTCGCTGGTTTAAAATTTAATCAGTTGGGACTCATTGCGTTGTTACCATTGTGGAGGCGGATTTCCAACCAGTAAGTGATCTAATCTGTAGGCAAAGAGCAGGCGACCCATACCACAGCCGACTAAAGGCTGCACAAAAGCGATAAGGGGGCTCGTTTAAAATACAAAAAATAATCTCAGTCCAGACTTGCAGTGGAAAATGCAAGCTCACGACTAAAGCGCGTGCTGTTCTGGTTCACTGTTCACCTGCACAACGTAGGAGACGTCGCCATGACTTCCTTCCGCTTTTCAACTAAAAACTACTTTCATTTTAACCAGGTAAGGCCCACTCACGACAATAGGGCGGGACACTGCACACAAAAATACAATCCGCCATAAAAATGGGAGACCCGATCAGTGGAACCGGACACATTTAAATCAGGTTCTCGACGCCGGTCCATCAGTTGTAGTGGATTTCTGCACCTCTGCGGACAACGGGGGCTTGCACAAAGGCCCTGAAGGGTCGAGTTTATCTCTGGACTCCTCCGAGGAAGTTGACCGGGCTCCAGCCAACAGTCCATCGTGTGCGGCAGATTCTTGCGGTTTCCCCGGCATCAGGGACTTGGGAACTGTGGGTGGAATAACACACTTCCCCTGAAGCACAAATTCCTTGGCCGATTGCCCCGGCTGGGTAAGGCACCCCAGACATCAGCTGCACCAGGCTTGGTGGTGAGCTGTCAACAGGGAGCCGAACATATGGTTTCAGGCATGACGGGTGACCAAACCAGTGAATTTTCGCACACTGGGGCCTCCTGACTTTCACCACCTCGACAAGACCCTGCCATGGGGGAGGTACCCAGTGGAACCTCAAGGCAGGAAAACCAATCCCTGTCCCATACCGCCGATTTAACCATATGCTTGTACCGCTCCGTGTTCTTTTCATTAGTGGCTTCCGTCTTTGCAGGGTTTTCTCTGGCCGCTGCATGGGCTTCAGAGACACAACACAATGTGACCTGCAAGGGGGTGGGCATGGCCGCCCCCTTTTTCCCTGAGGCCAATCCCAATTGCACATCAATAGCGGCCTCGTTCTCCCGGCTGTACATGAGAACAGAATGGGGAGAATACCGTAGAGGCATGTGGGGCCACCCTGTATGCCGCCAAAATTCCCGGAACGTGCAAATTCTTATCCGTTTGTGCCTCATTAACTGCCTGACACAACATTGATGTCAGGGTCCGGTGCAGGCATTCTACCATACCATCTGTTTGGGGATGGTATGGTGACGTTCTGATTTTCTTTGTGCCCAGTACATCATACACTTCCTGAAGCAGCTCGGAGGAGAAATTCCAACCAGAAGCTGCTCGGGAACCCCCTTATCCATCACATACCCGTGCAAAAATGCATTGGCTATGGACGCAACTGTTTGGTCGGGCAATGGCCAGGCCATTTGCCACCAGGAATAATATTCAACCCTGACAAGGAGACATTTATTTCCATTTTACGTAGTCAGGAAAGGTCCCAGGATGTCCAGTGTGACCAATTCATTAACACGAGACACCGTGATAGATTGTAAAGGGGGTTGAGATTTTTTCGCCGGCGACTTGTGGCATGCACAATCAGTGCAACCTTTGATGAAATGGAAGACATTGTTAGACATCCACGGCCAATATAAATATTTTTGCACTATAAGCAAGGTTTTCTGATGGCCAAGGTGCATCAGCTTGTTGGCATGCACTGCCCACGCAACCTGCCTCGCAGGCCTGTGGAAACCACGATAGACAACTGCCCAGAAACCTCCTGCCACCACATTAGCAACCCTTCCCGAAGGACGAACCAAGAGATCCCCTTATTGCCGGGGTTCTTGTGGTCAGAATCCACGCAGCGCCGCAAGTTCAAGAGGGAGACATCCTCCATCTGCAACTTTCCCCATTCTGCCTGCGTGAGGCCCAGAATGTCATCCCTATGTGTGCCCGCCATGGCGGGCGACATGATCCCAGGTGACCCACGCGCAGGCAATCTACACTGGCCTGCACCTGATGAGCATGCACAGCGATCGTTCAATGGTAAGCGTGATAACGCATCGGCATTGCAGTGCCTCACACCCCGGCAGTAAACCACTTGGAAGGAATACTCTTGGAGTATTTCTAACCATCGAGAGAGCTGGCCAGATGGCTGGTCCACTCTCAGAGAGAACTAAAGGGCCGCATGGTTCATGCAGACAACAAAATATCTGCCATAGAGATATGGCCTGTACTGTTGGATAAAGTACATCATGGCCAACAATTCCCTGCGGGTGACACAATACCACTGTTCAGCGGGTGACAGGATGCGACTCCGCTATGCAATCACCCTTTCCACCATGTTTTTAAAGTCTGGATAGTCTAGAGGAGGCACATTGGAAAGGCGATCGCGCAACACAGCGAACGTGGCCTCCTCCTCTTGGCCCCATTTACATTTCTGATTCTTACCCATCAGGGCATGTAAGGGTTTTGCAACCATCGCAAACTGTGGAACAAACCTCCAGTATTACGACAGAAACCCATCAAAACTGCGTACCTCGCCCACCGACTTGAGGGTTGGCCAATCACGCACGCACACAGTCTTGTCCGGATCCAACAATGTGGCCCAAATACCGCACGGAGGTCTGTAACAAATGGTACTTGGCAGGTTTTCATTTAAGGTTTGCTGACCGTATCCAAGAGAGCACAGTCCGTAACCACTACAAATGCTCGTCAAATGTTCAGTCAAAGACGATGATGTCGCCCAAGTAAATGAGACAGGAGTCCCACTGTAGTCTTGCCAGCACCAATTCCATAAGGCATTGGAAAGTGACCAGGGCTGAATGCAATCCCATTGGGAGGCAATCCAACTGGAACAGTCCCTGGGGCGTGCAGAACACCGATTTTGGCTTGGAAGATTCGTCTAAGGAAAGTTTCCAAAATGCCAACAGTAGGTCCAGAGTGGAAAAAAAAGAGCGCCCGCCAACACGTCCAGGGAGTCGTCCTTACATGGCAGCGGGTAAGCGTCTGCCACTGAGACCTTATTCATTATGCGGAAGTTAACGCAAAAGCGCAAGCTGCCATCCTGCTTCTTAACCAACACCACAGGGGCTCCCCAAAGGCTGGTTGAAGGTGAAATTATGTCTGCAGCCAACATTTCCCCCACCGCCTGGTGTACATGTTCTTTTTTCAACAGGACTCAGCTGATATGAGTTCTGAAGAATAGGAGCTGCATCGCCCATATCAATTTGGTGTTGCAACAGGTTAGTGTGCCCAATATCAAATTTCCTTTGGCTGAAAACGTCAGAGAATTCACTCAACAATGACCGCAGTTCGGTCCGCTGCGCATGGAGCAAATCTGGGTTTTCTCTACACAATTTCTCCGTCCATGTCCCATCTAACTCTGCTCGCTGTTTAACCACGCCCACGACCTCTCCTGCCCCTGAGTCAACAGCCCCGCAGCATGCCACCGTTGCATGAGCTAACACAGCCCCTGCCTGAACCACATCTGCTACCAGGCCCACATTCAGGACTTGTAGGAAGGGTTCCTGGATCCCCCAAATGATTGTCTGCGCCCCCACCAATGCGAGCACTCAGGTCGCTGTATTCGATGGGGTTAGGAGGACCCCCGCCTCGGGGTCAGACAACTGGAGGCGGTTTCGGTAGCGCAGCGTAATCAGGCCTTGGTGGAATCTGTATAGATTCCTTTGCCAAGGCCTGAACCATGACATTTGCCACAGGTCTCCCATGCGGGGAATCCTAAAAAAACAAACGCTGTCCTGACGGCATCTCAACACAGCGTTGATCCATTAAGATTTTCAATAGCATCCTGCCCTAAAAGTCTGTTCCTAAGAGGCAAGACACCGCCAATGTCTACGAAACCAGCAGGGGCCCTGACATCTCTAATTCCCATATTCTCACACGTGCCTCTATCCATCCCAAAATGCCCATTCTCCCCCTGTTAGCCACAACACACGCATTTTCCACCGACGAAATGCCACAATTCCTTAAGGGCAACAAATTATAGATGACGTCTGAAATGTGTCAACCGAGACCCGTACCTCTCTTATCCCTCTCATGACCCGGCCACGCCCCTGTTCTCTAACTCTCGCTCACTGCACCTGGCCCTATCTCTCTCCGCCCTTATTATAATTTACGACCCTTGGGTCCCGTGCTTCCCCTCACGCGACCCTATCATCGCTTATCACATTAATCATTATTAGCAACCACTTAGGTCCCACATTACCCTAACATGACCCTATCTGTTCCCATTATGTGAATTAGTAACCATGGTCCTGGGGAGCCGTACTGTCTCTACATCACCCAGTACTGTCCTTACATGTGTGATGAAGGTTACATTATTATCAAGCTCTGTGTGTACTTAGATGGTGTTAACAAGGGTAACCAAGTCCAGAATCACCACACTGTGCATCAATGTATACTACTACTACCACAGTAATACCATCAGAATCACCACCCTGTGTTACTCATCAAACTGCTCATCTATCACGTCATCTGACTCCCCGAGTTCAAAGTCAGTTTCTGGATCATCCTGCAATTTTTGGTTACTGCAGGTATGTAACCTGCACATGTTTATGCATGTCAGTCAATTTGACAGGCACGTGCAGCTTGGCATTTTGGCATGAACGCACACACTTGCATGCAAGCAGTTCGAAGACCACATCTGGTGCGGGTGGGGAGCGCATCCAGTAAATGGCCAGCTTGCCATCATCGTCTGTCCATCCATAATCAGTAGGGCTTGGCACCACAGGGTTAGCCTGCAGACAGCGCTGATAGTTGGCTCGTTGAACATGCATGAAGAGACAGTCTCTACATGGTGGCATCTGGCTGGACTCGACTTCTCCCCTTTTGGGGCAGAAGAGCTGGTAGCGCAGTTCGTTCACCTCACCAGTGCTGCTATTGGCGACATACATGCGACAGGTGAACTGCTCAATTTTCTGGAACAGCTCATCACTCACATTCCATGACTGCCCCAGTCGACTAAAAGTCTCTTGGCAGGAAGTGTCCTTTCTCACCATCTTCAGGGCATTCAGCTTCCCTCGACCGGCGAATGCACTGACAATGTCACAGCCTGTGAAGGCGTGTAAGCCAATTAGGTTGTCACAGATGCTGTCTCCAAGTGACCTTGCCAGTTTGCTGATATCGACAAACCGTGTGCGGTTCTGTGTCCCACACTTCTGGTAGATGGGACAGGTGATGTCCTTCTGGAAGCCAAGCACCATGACATCAGTGTCCTCAGCTGTGGTGATAACTGCCTTTGAGCCCACGTTTGCTGCATGCATTACATGATCTAAGCAAAATAATACCTCTATTATAGAGTTATATTCTTGTAAACTTTGAACTATGATAGCCATTAATGATATTAAAAACTATACCCCATTAAAGCTGTAGAATATAATATTATAGATACATTTAGCTCTTTGCAGAACTCACGGGTACCTTTTTGGCTCTCAGTCTGTTCCAGGTTGACCACCGCCCCAGTATAAGACACTCGGTGAGTGCGGGGAGTGGTGGCGCAGTGGCTGGCGCTGAATCCGACAATCCAAGTTCGATTCCCGCTCACGGCCATTCACACTGACAGCGAATATCTGAACCAATAATTGGACCTCCCCTAGGTCGACTCAGCCTCAAATGAGTACCGGGTGGGGTGTGTAAACATCAGTTGCTGGGGAGACAAAGGCAGGTGGTTGTGGTGCTGTTCACTCACCCTCCTCGTGTGCCGTGCCAGCCTTCAAAACACCTCGTTAACAGCACTTGCCCCAACAGTCTGCATTGGTTACATGGGGAACCTTCGTATGTGCGTGTGGAGCCGTGACGCAGTGGTCAGCGCACTGTGCTACGAATTGAGTTTGATATCGATCAGTAGCAGGGAGTGGATAACCGCATCTGTGACACCACAACGAGTCTGGGGGTTGCCCCTATGTCGACTCCGACTTAGACGTGTGTGTGTGGCGTGTGTAAACATCCGCCATTGGGGGGATACAAAGGCGTCCGGGCGTTGTGCAATTCATACCGCTCGACTAAGAGGTGTTCGCTAACATCACTTGCCCCATCAGTCTGTTTAAGGCTTTCACGGGAGACCTTTGTCTTTAGGAACGTTCACACTTGTGCCTGTTGCTGAGTGATGCGCTGTGCTGAACCCGGCGATCCGAGTTCGATTCCCGCTGACGGCCCAATCAGTGTCAGGGGCTATCTGGACTGGTCTCGGGCCTCCCCTAGGTCGACGCAACCTGGAAATAATTGCCTCGTGCAGCGTTTAAACATCAGCACTTGGGAGAGACAAAGGCGGCCGGGCGCGTGTTTGGTCTGCACTCACTTCCTCACCAAGTGAGTCGATCTCCAATCGCTCTTTCATCGCTATTGCCATAATGGCTGGTCCCGTGAACTCCACTCTCCTCGAGTCCTCTACTCACGTTGAGGTCTACAGACACCATTGGAACCTCATTTGCCAGTAAAAATATGATAATTGGTTTTTTACCCTTCTCTCTGGCAACAAAACTGACACCTTTTTACAAGGAGTCATGTTTGCATAGACCACAATACCTGCAGTCATAATGCAAACAAAAAAACATAACTCTGATAATGTGCACTGTCCTTGAAGTTGATTGGTCCACACCCGAGACAGCTTTCCTTAGAGCCTAGTCTCACATGGATTGGACCAGATGACGCCAAAAGGCGCACAACTCAAAGACAATGCACCATCAGAGTATGAGAGCTCGGGGTAAGCATTTACACCATTGGAACCTCATTTGCCAGTAAAAATATGATAATTGGTTTTTTACCCTTCTATCTGGCAACAAAACTGACACCTTTTTACAAGACATCCACCACACTGCGTTCAACCACCACCAGCACCACCAGCACCAGCATACTGCAGGTCACCACAACTCACCCACTCACTCATTTAGACACACACCCACCCACTCATACTCATTCACTCATTTACACACGCAATCACTCGCTCACCCACTCACTCATTTATACTCACACTCATCCACTCATTTACACACACACAATCACTCACTCACCCCCTCATTCACACACACACTCACCCACTCATTCACACACTCACCCACTCACCCAGTTACACACACACACACTCACCCATTCACTGCAGGTCACCACACCTCACCCACTCACTTATTTACACACACACTCACCCACTCGCGCACTAACTAATCCACTCACTCATTTGTAAACACACTCACCACCCACTCACTAATCCACTCACTCATCTATTCACTCATTTACACACTCACCACCACTCACTCACCCACTAATCCACCCACACAATCTCCAATTCACTAATTTACAAAATCACCCACCAACTAATCCACTCTCTCACTCACTCACCCACTCAGTCACTCTATTATTCATCGGCTCAATAATTCCCAGATTCACTCACTAATCCATCGATCCCCCGTATAGGCTTTAACAGACTGTTGTGGCAAGTACTGTTAGTGAGCGCCTATGAAGGCAGGTATGGCACACGTGGGGGTGGGTGGCCGCACCAGAACATGCAAGCTCGTAATATACAGCAGGCGTCAGGGTCGGTATCCTCCTCCATACTAGGCGAGGTTCTTAACATCCCGCTACCGTGGTGGAATGTTAACACCAAATTGAATGTCTATGTTAACGACATTCAGTTTGGTGGTGCACTGAATTGGGATGACTTCCAGCCGTGAGAATTTGAAAATATCGGTTTTTACTGCTGTGCAATGAACATGACTTTTGTGTGGCAGAGCGAGCGCGGAGGTTCTGTCCCCCATCGGTCCCCACTGCTGTGCAGAGCAGATGTCAGCCGAATGGATCTCAATGGTAGCTCTGTGGTATCTTCTTCCGTGGGCCGTTCTTTAACACTTCTGCATAAAGTTACTGGACAGTCTCTGAGAAAGAGCTTCATATCTCATCGGATTCCTCCAGGATACATAAAGATTCTCATTCCGAGTTTACGAATGACTTCTGCGACTAGTGACACCAACAGCAGCAGCAGCAGCCATGGTCGATCCACTGCTGGACGGAAGGCCTTCCTCATCCACTACCACCTCTGATGATCTTGCGGTGCAACAAAACTTAACTATTAAACTATTTTTTATTTTACCGGGTGAGTTCCACTGAGCTAGCTGGCTTTGTTTTCAGAGGCGACTTGGCTATCACAATGAAGTGGCTTATCGTCGTGTGGACATTTATAGCAGCAGCTAAAGACTCTAAATGTGTGACGTCGATTCAAAATTTGGAGGGGACAACTGGAGGACACGGAGAAAAAAATCCACGCGACCACGGGGAGAGCGAGAGAACACGCGGACTTCACATATACAGCAGGCATTGTCAGGGACGGGATCGAACCCACGACCTCCCAGGTAGTTAACATATCATGGCCACCACGGCGCCCCAATCCACCAGCGTGAGTGGGGTGAGTTGTGGTGAGTGGGGTGAGTCGTAGCGAGTGGAAGTGTGCTCATGACCGGCTCCGGTTTTACAGCAGAGATCTCACGGTCATGCCTTCCCTTCTGTATACTGGACTGCCTACGCTCCGTCCTGGGTTTAACCAGGCTGGATTGTGTGAGGAGCTCACAAATCCTTGAAAGATGTGGACAAAGTCCCATTAGTGAGTTCCTCCGGCAGGCAATGCTGGGTGGGCTGGGTTATGTAGCTAATATGCCAAGCCACTGCATTTGTGGGGCTCCATGTCTGACTCGACTGGGGGCACCTGGGTTGCCCGGCTGCGAGCCCCGGTGCCCCAGGCTCCGTCCGCCACTTCGTCCTTGTGGGACGATCTCGACCCCAAGCTCCCCTCCTCGTCCGACTCATGCGTGGGGCGGCATGCTCGCTTTGTGCATGATGCGCAGGTAACGGGCACCCTAATGCTGCACTCACCAGAGCCCTTGGGCCAGACCAGATATCGGTACCACCCAAGGTGGCAAAACTTCAATGGGGCCATTATATTTGTTACACCAACGGAAGTAAAATAATACGTGATAACCTTTCCAAATGAGCAGCTGTTTAATGTTTCTTGCAGGAAACCTGTTTTTGCACCTATTGCAATCACGTCTATTTGCCCGGACGTTACAAATACAACATTCCAACACCTCTGCTGTTAATTAAGACAATAAATAATTAACAAAATGGATGTTTCTCCCAAAGACATGTATTTCATACATATTCTTGCATTAATTCACGCTTGTTCTTCAATTTCAGTGACTTACTTAAGTCTGGAATAGATTGGTGCTATCTGTTTTCCTTCTGTTTCTAGCAGCTTGTTTGCTCATGATAATTTACTGGCAGGTGAGGCAAGTACTGGTGGTTTTGTATTATTTCTGTTCATTAAAGATGTCTAAAGTGCTAACTTTACCCTCAATGTATTGTTAATATACCTGTTAAGATTATTAGTTGAGGCCAGGTACTATTAAAATTATAAAAACGAACTATTTATTTTATATATAGTTAGTTTTTACGATTTTATACAAACTTCGCCAAGTAAACAAAGCCTTAAATTAGCGTTTTTTAGCATCTTTCATCCCAATTTGTCTCCGCATTTTAAGAAATAACCTAGTTGAATTGCCTGTCATTGAAAAACGTATTCTCTGGAGCAGATGTCTAGCTTAGTCATATATGGCTATTTACTTTGCTGTCATTGACAATAAGTATAACTCTCAAATCTCATTGCTACGAGCATCACAATGCCAGAACTGGCATTGCGATTTTCTCAAAATAACATTTTGCATGCCGAGTTTGACAACTCATGTTTCATAATAGGTAAAGCCACATAATTCTACATACTGCTTCCTACTTGGAATAGCTAGAAATGTTCAGAGGGATTTTTTAAATATCTTTTGTCATTTTCATTTTATGTGGTATTATATCCAAAACAATAGGCAAAACTCTTGTTTTTTAACATGTGTCAATTGTATTTTTACATAACTAACTGAAAAACAATATTTTGACAAAAGCCTCTGTCAATTAACAACCAATTAGTTATTGATCAAATAAAAACAAACCCAAAAGTTATAACTTAATCTACTAAGTCAATATTGAGTTTTACATGATTTGCAAATGTGTGCATATTTAATGATATAACACGTAATATGCACACATGAATGGGGGGAAAGTCACAATATAAAAAAATCGTATATTTTTGTGTTTATTCATCTGGTAATTTTTCATTCTGATAAAAGGAAAATATATATTTTTTGCCTATTCACCTGTAGTACCTCCTCTTAATTTAGTTAAGATTAGTTAAAATGAGTTTTACCCTTCACTAATGTTAGTTTTGCTCTTGGGTTGTAACTCTCTGCTGCTGTCAATGTGTAACCAAAGTACTGACAGATTAATTAAGGGTTTGCATCGAAGTAATGATGATTTCTGATTGTGCTGTATGGTGCAGGTAAAAACTGACCGAATATGGCCACCGGTGAACAAGCAAGTAACAACCCACTACCAAAGCGACCATGGTTGGAGTGCATCATCTACTTTTCTGATGATACAGATAAGCTGGTGTCACCACAAAGTGTTGACTCCTGGAGAACTCTGCTCAGGGCAGCTCAGATATTAAATCATGCACTAGTTTTAGAACTGGCAAAAGACATTCCTGAGGGACAGATTCCAGAAATCTACTACCACAGAAAGTGTCGCAGTATCTTCACTATGAAGAAAGTTCTTGATGGCATCCTTGCAAAAGAAAAGCAAAGGGTCAGTGGCTCTGCTGAAAAGAAAGAATTTAAGAGAACAGCTCAACATGCCCCAAGTACGTCTAGGACTTATGACGCAAAGTGCATATTTTGTCAGAAAACCCAAAAATATGCCAAGGGAAAGAATACGAGAGAAGTACTGGTACAGTTGTAGTGACACCGCGGGATGTCACTGTACAGTGCTGGCCCTAGAGGCACGGCGTGCAATGTAACGACATCGCGGACACCACAGCGGTGTGGGTGTAGTACCGGCCCTAGAGGGGCTCGGTGAGTGCTGGTTGATAGCGCTAGGTGGCACCACGCTTGGCGTGCAGTGCCAGCCCTACAGGACAGGGTGTGGGAGTGCCGGCCATAGGAATGAGGTTACTAAAGGCCATGGAAGGTGGTCGTGGCCAAGGGCGGAGCTAGCCACGCCGCAGAGAATATAAGCCGGATCCCCCAGAAGGACCGGCATTGTTGTTCATCCTTAAAAAACCTTCGTCTATGTCCTACGTTCTACGGAGTCTCCAACACGTGGACCTGGACCCCAGCTGTGGTCCCAGTCCGTAGTAAATAGTTACGTTGTAATTAGTGTAGTTAGCCTGGTGGTCACCACCGGAGGTTGTTATTCTGTTAAGGGGCAGTGACCCCATGTGTTGGTGTTAAATAAATGTGTTGCCTCCAAGTGTACGTCTGCGACTCAGTTGAACTCACTACACAGTGTCGAGAACTGCAAACTGATGCAAAGATTAGGAGTGCAACCACAAATAAGACGGACAGCAGAATCCTTGCCATTGCGAGTAGAGACCTTGTAGCAGCTGAAGGGCACTACCACAGACCATGCTCTCGACTGTACACCAAAGAGGAGGTTTCCAAAGAAGAGGTTGCCAGCAATGAAGATAATGATGCTGCAGCACAGTACGAAGCTGCTGGGAATGCGGTGAAGTCATACAATGAGCTGTTCCTCTTCATCAGGATGGAGCTTTTTGGCAATCCTCAAGTGATGACAATGACTGATCTCACTTCTAGACCAGTTGCTTCAATGAACTCCCTAGGCATTGTCCAAGTCCAAGAATCAACCAAGAAGCACATAAGGCGAACGCTGGAGAGTGCGTTTGCTGGAGCCTTGCACATCTTCCATGATGGGAAAGGAAAACTCCTCCTCTATCCAGATAACCTGTCCATGAGGGAACTTGCCAAATAAAATCAGTCTCTCAAAAGGGAGCTGCAGACCCTGAAAAGTGTCGGTGCTCAAGATGTTATAGCCAAAGCAGCCATTAAATTGAGAGAGCCTCTCCAATGGCACCATGGTTCCACCTGATGTGACCAGGGATCTCTTGAGAGCTCTTGAGATAGGAGAGGAGGCCTACCAGGTATTCAAGCAAACAAGGTTAGCTGAGGACCCACCATCTGTGAAATTCCACGACAAGATGACCAAGCATAGTCTGAAGACATTCTCCAATATCAGCACAAAAATAGCACGAGGAAAGAAAGCACAGGATGTGGTTCTGAAGGCAGATACAAACCTGTTCAGCCACATGATCCTGGTGGCTGAAAGCAGAAAGGTGAATTTGAAGGATGTCCTTGCCCACCCACTGGACCCACTGCCATGGGCACTGGCAAATGCTGATGGGTCCCTACGAAAAACAAACAAGGCTGCACTTGCCAAAGAGCTTGAAAAGAATGTGTCTCCTGCAGAAGACATCCCAACCCCATCTACTTCCATCATTGATGGGATGAGCCTGGTCCAAAAAATGAATGCCAACAACAAAACCTTTGCACAGGTGGCAGTCAGCCTTGACCCAGGTCCTCCACGAGGGGGCAGAGTGAAAGGATTGATGTTGATAATTGTTTTTTTACCCTTTTATCTGGCTATAAAACTGACACCTTTTTTTACAAGGAGTCATGTTTGCATAGACCACAATACCTGCAGTCGTAATCCAAACAAAAAACATAACTCTGATAATTTATGCACTGTCCTTGAAGTTGATTGGTCCACACCCGAGACAGCTTTCCTTAGAACCTAGTCTCACATGGTGTTGGAGCAGATGACGCCAAAAGGCGCACAACTCAAAGACAATGTACCATCAGAGTATGAGAGCTCGGGGTAAGTATTTACACTATTGGAACCTCATTTGCCGGAAGAAAAAATATGATAATTGGTTTTTTACCCTTTTATCTGGCAATAAAACTGACACCTTTTTTTACAAGGAGTCTTGTTTGCATAGACCACAATACCTGCAGTCGTAATACAAACCAAGAACATAACTCTGATAATGTATGCACTGTCCTTGAAGTTGATTGGTCCACACCCAAGACAGCTTTCCTTAGAGCCTAGTCTCACATGGTGTTGGACCAGATGACGCCAAAAGGCGCACAACTCAAAGACAATGCCCCATCAGAGTATGAGAGCTTGGGTTAAGCATTTACACCATTGGAACCTCATTTGCCAGAAGAAAAAATATGATAATTGTTTTTTACCCTTTTATCTGGCAAATGAGGTTCCAATGGTGTAAAAAATTGATGTTGTTTTTGATGTCTACCGACAGACTTCGATCAAAGATGCTGAACGACTGAACAGGGGTGCAGATGTAGTGACATAAGAGGGGAGGGGCTGCTGGGGGCTCTGGGACCCTAGGTAACCCAGACGCTTAAGCCCCTTGGCGCCGGGCTCTGGGACCCTAGGCAACCCAGATGCTTAAGCCCCTTGGCGCCAGGCGCTGGGAACCCTAGGCACCCCAGCCAGTTAAGCCCCTTGGCGCCACCAACGGGGGGGGCTGTGTGTGCTCTGTGGGATATCTGGGGGCGCACACAACCCCACCCCTCGTTGGGGACGAGGCATAAAAGGGCAGCTCCCTGGACGATCGAGGCCAGTTGTAGCTCAAGACCCAAGACCCAAGATCAGCCATCTGAGGACCCTGGGACGCTGTGAGGGCCAGTGGTGGGACTCTGGAACTCCCGGCTCTACGTCCTTGGGAGGGCGAGTTCCAGAGCATAGCCAGAGTAGTGAATCAAGGCTGTGTACCTAGGCTGTGTACCTAGGCTGTAACAGAGTATCAGGACTGTTGGAGTGTTGGATTGTAATGAAGAAGTTACCTCTACAAGTGTCTCCGGAACCCGTTACACAGACACCACTCTCCAGTACAAGAACCTTGACAGGGGACACCACGTCCAGCAGAGGAGAAAATTCCTGTGCAGTCCCTCCAAAAAGACCAGTCTCATCAAGTTTCTGGTGGAAGAGTGGAAACTCCCATGATACAAAGAGATGCTGCATGGCAAGGTGCTGTCCATGACCTGTGAGGAAACCTGCTACAAGTTGACAGAAGATGTGTGTGAGGAAGTAGCAGAGCTGCACTCCACGCATGAAGAAGCTGACACCCGTCTGCTCCTGCATGCATTGTATGCAGCAAATGTTGGCTCAAAGGCAGTTATCATCACAGCTGAGGACACTGATGTCATGGTGCTTGGCTTCCAGAAGGACATCACCTGTCCCATCTACCAGAAGTGTGGGACACAGAACCGCACACGGTTTTTAGAAATCAGCAAACTGGCAAGGTCACTTGGAGACATCTGTGACAGCTTAATTGGCTTACACGCCTTCACAGGCTGCGACACTGTAAGTGATTTCACCGGTCGAGGGAAGCTGAATGCCCTGAAGATGTCACCCCACTCACGCTGGGTGGATTGGAGCGCCGTGGTGGCCATGATATGTTAACTACCTAGGAGGTCGTGAGTTCGATAACCGACCCTGACAATGCCTGCTGTATATGTGAAGTCGGCATGTTCTCTAGCTCTCCCCGTGGTTGCGGGGATTTTTTCTCCGATGAGTTATGAATTTATTTCTCAGAGACGATGTCCAGTAACTTCATGCAGAAGTGTTAAAGAACGGCCCACGGAAGAGGATACCACAGAGCTACCACTGAGATCCATTCGGCTGACATCTGCTCTGCGCAGCAGTGGGGACGGATGGGACACAGAACATACGGGCTCGCTCTGCTACACAAAAGCCATGTTCATTGGACAGCAGTCAAAACCGATATTTTCAAATTATCACAGCTGGAATTTATCCCAATTCAGTGCAGCACCAAATTGAATGTCGTTAACAGACATTAAATTTGGTGTTAACGTTCCACCACGGTGGCGGGATGTTAATAACCTCGCCTGGTACGGAGGATGTCGTGGGTTCGATACCGACCCTGACGCCTGCTGTATATTACGAGCTTGTATGTTCTGGTGTTGGCCAACCACCCCCACGTGTACCATACCGGCCTTCATAGGCGCTCACTAACTATACTTGCCGGAACAGTCTGTTAAAGGCTATACGGGGGATCGATGGATTAGTGAGTGAATCGGTGAATTATTGAGCGATAAATAATATAGTGACTGAGTGTGTGAGTGAGAGAGTGGACTAGTTGGTGGGTGAGTTTGTAAATGAGTGAATTGGAGATTGTGTGAGTGGTTGGATTAGTGGGTGAGTGAGTGGTGGTGAGTGTGTGTGTGTCCAAATGAGTGAGTCGGCGAGTGTGTGTAAATGAGTGAGTGGGTGAGGTGTGGTGACCTGCAGTAAATGGGTGAGTGTGTGTAAATGAGTGGGTGAGTGTGTGTGTGTGTGTGAATGAGTGGCTGAGTGAGTGATTGTGTGTGTAAATGAGTGAGTGGGAGAGTTGTGGTGACCTGCAGTGTGCTGGTGTTGGTGGTGGTGGAACGCAGTGTGGAGGACGTCTGTAGACCTCAGCGTGAGTAGAGGACTCGATGAGAGTGGAGTTCACGGGACCAGCCACTATGGCAATAGCGATAAAAGAGCGATTGGAGATCGACTCACTTGGTGAGGAAGTGAGTGCAGACCAAACACGCGCCCGGCCACCTTTGTCTCTCCCAAGTGCTGATGTTTAAACGCTGCACCAGGCAATCATTTCCAGGTTGCATCTACCTCGGAGAGGCCCGAGTTCCAGTCCAGATAGCCCCTGACACTGATGGGGGCCGTCAGCGGGAATCGAACTCAGATTGCCGTGTTCAGCACAGCGCATCACTCAGCAACAGCCACCAGTGTGAACGTTCTTAAAGACAAAGGTCCCCCGTGAAAGCCTTAAACAGACTGATGGGGCAAGTGCTGTTAGCGAACACCTTTGAGTCGAGCGGTGTGAATCGCACAACGCCCGGACGCCTTTGTATCCCCACAATGGCGGATGTTTACACACGCCACACACACACACGTTTAAGTCGAAGTCGACCTAGGGGCAACCCCCAGACTCGTTGTGGTATAACGGATGCGGTTACCCACTCCCCGCTACTGATCGATATCAAACTCGGTTCGTAGCACAGTGCGCTGACCACTGCGTCACGGCTCCACACACACATACGAAGGTTCCCCATGTAACCAATGCAGACTGTTGGGGCAAGTGCTGTTAGCGAGGTGCTTTGAAGGCTGGCACGGCACACGAGGAGGGTGAGTGAACAGCACCACAACCATCCGCCTTTGTCTCCCCAGCAACTGATGTTTACACACCCCACCCGGTGAATGGCCGCGAGCGGGAATCGAACTTGGGTTGTCGGATTCAGCGCCAGCCACTGCGCCACCAGTCCCCACACTCACCGAGTATCTTATACAGGGGCGGTGGTCAACCTGTAACAGACTGAGAGCCAAAAAGGTAAATAGTTATTCATATCATTATATAACTTTAATGGCTATCATAGTTCAGTTTACAAGAATATATCTCCATAATAGAGGTTTTTTTTTGGTGAGATCATGTAAGTATAAATATGTCTTTTAACCTGCCACCAGCCGACACAGCCAATCAGTAAGGTTTGTCACGTAAACAAAACGTGCTAATTAGTTACGAGTTCAGCACTAACCGGTTGTGTGTTGTAGAGTAAACCCACTACATTTCGAGTATCCGGTGACGTTTTGTCGGTAATTACAGCCAGTGTGATAAGCCACTTCCTTGAGCTATCATGTGGGCAGGTGCGCTGCTGAAATAGAGCTATACAGCTCAGTGGGCCTTACCTGGTAATTTTTTAAAATATTATTTAGTTTTAGTTGAGTCTGTGGGTCTCTGTGCGTCAATATGCGTCTGTAATTTCCACGCGATAAACCACTTAGTTGAGCTATGATTTGTGATAGCCAGGTGCGCTTCTGAAAAAGAGAGACGTCGCTCAGTGAGCTTTACCTGGTAAAACTCCAACTGGTACCTTTACCAGGTAAAGCTCCACCTGGTACCTTTACCAGGTAAAGCTCCACTTTACCTAAAGCTCCACTTTACCTGGTAAAATAAAAAAATGTTTTGTTTTACTTCCAGCACGGGTTTAAAATGATGTGGTCTAAATTGCAGCGTTTTCGACACCGGTTGTTGCCGATTAATGGCGGCAGTGGAACATCCAGAATTGAGGGAAGCTGTCATCAGCCTAATGCATAGCCCCAAAACAGATCCACGTTACAGCATAGATGGAGCATAGATGGAGCCCCCCACATCCGTTGCAATTGCCGTAAGTTTCTGTTGTGAAGGTTGGTTGCTTTTTTTGCAACAAATGCCATCAATTCCACCGGTTCTGTCTTTCACTGGTACGATAATCAGGAGTTCCTCGTTGATTGCACACACGATTATCTGGCACAGCCCGTGCGAATGTTGTTCCTGTGCGGCACGCGACTCGTCCAGTGCAGTGCTGAGGGTACTCGCGTTTCTGAAGCTCCGAATACCACTGTGATTGGCATGGCATCGTTTATGTCAGAAATATTTATACGTTCAACTGTGGGGCCCGACGTCCACCCCCCGCCCTCGCTAGGCAGGTGGAGCGCGACGTCCGCCCGTTCCGCTCCCTCCTCCACCGCGTCGGTTGGCTCCCGCCGGGCCCCCGCCGACCGAGTGATGGGCCCCCCCGCGCTAGCGCCCTCTGAGGGACATACTCGTGCTGCTGGCTCGTAGCCACATTGAGTTAGACCACAACACCCGTGCACACCGCAGCTATCACTAACATAGGGGGCACGAACGCGCTTGCACCTGCGAGCGATTACCTCTTGACGCGCGCGCACGCCGCGGCCCCACGTTCACTCCCGCCGCGCATTCCCCCACGCAATCGCTCAACACAGAAATCACAGACACCACATCTATCCTCTGTGCTAACTTTTATTCTCGGCGCAAACTCCGCACTACCTGGGGGGAATATTTCGCGAGAAGAGCCTAGCCTACTGCTGCCTAAGTCCCCAGTTACTCAAACGCCCTACCACGTACCTCATAGCTGTACTCATGGAATCGCACGGACGTTGTGGGAAGAGGACGAAAACAAAACTTTGCCTATTCACTGCCTCGTGCCGGTACTGACTGGCGTCACACGGATGTGCCCGGACCACAAATGATAGCTCAATGGAGTGGCTTATGAATCAGAAATTTATAGCAGCAGCCACATCCTCTGAACGCGTGGTGATGTTGATTATAAATGTGGAAGGAAAAAACGGAGGGCCCTGAGAAAAATCCACGCCACTACGGGGAGAGAGAGAGAAAAAAAAAATCCAAACATATATATGGCAGGCATCTAGGTCAGGACCAAAACAACATAGGATGCAATAAGATGCAATGGAGATAGATAACATCTCGCCATCACGGTGCCCCAATGACCTCAACGTAGCCTAGCAGACCATAGGGGCGTGCGTTGTAAGTGAGCGCCTTTCAGAGTCCGTCCGGCTCGGGAGGGAATGACATCGCGAGCTACATAGATGACCACTTTCGCGTCTCCGCTGCTTTCATTCGGGGCAGTGGTGGATATTCGTGAATTGCATATAAATTTCGCCAAATTTCATTCCTGTGGGCATTGAGGAGGAGCGGCAACCTGGCTGTGAGCAAATGTGGACTCCACCTGTTTCTTTTGTACAGGAATGGAGCGTTTTTCCTCCTCCTTGCACACATGCGTGGAATTTATCCAAGCGCTCTAGTTTCCTCCCACATGTGAATACTCAATAATTGGCCGACAACATCTTCATATGTAGAGGATCACAGAGGTTGGGAAATTGTTGGTAGTGCCGGCTCCATAGGGAAACTTCTTTTTGCGTTGAAGTTTGTTCTTGCCCCGCACCTCCAATTAGCACAGTTGGCTACCTACGGTGCGAAAGATGTTCAACACACATGCAGACATCGCATGGCTGCTGCAGCAGCCTTCCCGCTTGTGTCTCTGGGTCTACCTCGTGCCCCTGAGTCGTATTTGAAAGGCAGATTATGACAAAGAGTGTACTTGTCATGATGTGCATCGTGTCTCTGTCCGTAATCGAAGTGATACACCTGAGGTCCGGGTCTTATAAACACACCACTAACTCTGCTGGTTACCAGGACGGTCGTTTAATGTTTAACAGTAAGCCTACATACACTATTTAGCTGAACTAGATCCTTAAGTCCAAAAGGTGTACACTTTTCTGGAGATATGTCAATAAAAAATGAAAAGCGTGGTGTCATTGTACCACTTGTATACTCTACCTGGTGAGTGGTTATGCTTACAAAGTTAAAGTAAAGTATTGTGTTTAAATCTGTAATACATCATCTAGATTTTGGTCAATCACCATGTCACATGTGGTCGGATAAAATGTGGGATAATTCCTCACTATTCTTCCAGATGTGCTATCCAAAATGTACCTCAAGCGTATATATGTTGAACTTCTTTAGCACCGTACACAGCCAACCCTGTTAATGGGAGGTGCTGGACGCTTTCACGAGCAATGCCATGAGCAAGATATAGCAGGGCTGTCCCTCGGATACGGCCAATCGTTTTAAGTTCCATGTCCAACCTACCTGGGCGATTCGACACCCAAAGTGGCAGCGAGTTTTGACCACCGTCATACATGGGCAGCAGTAGCACATCGCACTTGTACGAGCCGGCATCCGACGTTCGACGCTGGCCATTGCGATGGACGCCTTGCAGCTCTCAGTGCTGCCCTGCCAATCGGCCCATGGGTTGTAGCGCCGAATCGAGCCGTCGTTCCCCAGCACCTGAGAGGCAGCGCGAGAAACGGTGTTCGTCACGCGAATTGCACGGCCCTTATCCACTGCTGGATGCGGTGGCAGTGCCCACGTGATGTGTACCGATCGACCAACTGTGGTTAACTGTTAACCCTGGTTACTTGCATAGTGGTAAATGGAGATTACATTTAGTAAAATATCATTTGACAAAAGTTCGGTACAAGGCACGAACCGTTACAAAGTGTTCCTGGGGTCTGGGAGGGGGAGATGCTCTCTGCTCCGCTCACACAAGGACCGCGAGCGGGAAGCGGAGAGTTTTTATATGGGGGGTGGAAGGCAAGGGGAAGAGGAACAAAATAAAGGGAAAAGGAGCGGGGGAGGGGAGCAGACGTAACAAAATCCACCACAACAAAATAAGCTACACGCGTCAGGTGAGTTTAACGTCAGTACAAGTCCCGCAGGGAAGTGATTAACACGCCCGCATCCTCCTCCGGACCTCTCTCTATGTGCATCTCACGCGAGGCTCAGCAGGAACGGGGACTATCTGGCTTCGAACTCTCGCTCCCTGCCCTTTAATGACGTCACGCGATTTTAGACGATTTTTGACCCCCGCCCCTCTTCACACAGCGTCACAAAAAGACAGACCCCCCCATCAAATATGACGTCACAAAAGCTCTGCCGCCCCCAAAACTATATTTCCATTTTTAAAATAAAACATGCTTCAAATCGCTTTAAACTATTGTCATTGTAGTGCGTATTTAATGTTGCGCTGCACTCTGATATTGTAGGAGAAAACACGTATTAAAAAGGAGGCGTTGGAAAGTTTAAATTTAGCATAAAATTCACTTGAAAATATGCAACGTCTAACTAAAAATGCCGATGTTCAGAATATTAAATTGAAATTATCTTATAATTATAAAATATTAAAAGTAATTATAACTATAAAAAAACTTGAACTTTGTAGTAGAACGAAGCAAAATGGAGAGTACAATTATAACAATCATATATTTATTCCACAGAATGAAAGCCCTGGTAGAATCAATAGAATAAAAATGTTTAATAACAATCATTAAAAAAATATTCAAAATGAATGCTTCTCCATTCTCCCATGGAGAAGCAAAATGCTCCTTCATGGAATAAATAAAAGGTGACCTTAGTTAATTTACATAATCAAATAGTTAATAATGAAAATTAATCAAAATTTGTGTTGTTATAACAATACTATATTTATTTAAAGTTGCGCATTTTGATGTGACGTCACATTTCTCAACCCGCCCCCCCCTCGTCACACATCGTTACAAATGTCTTCCCCCCCCCCCCCGAGGTGCGTGACGTCATTTATGGACGGCCCCTTAAGCTTTGTGGCTTGAATGTTCTGTTTCAGCGAAGGCAAGTAACGTGTTATGTCACTGCTTCCATGAGGGGGATTCATGGTCTTTTCAATTCGCCAGGGTAGCCTTCCTAGCAGTGATATTAAAGGTTTGCAGCAGTGAGGTAACAGTCTTTTGGAGTAGGGGAGGGGGCGGTTGTCCAGTAAAGCAACGTTAAAGAGGAAGGAATCATCACACCCAGGTATTTGACGTGAGTTGGGCACGACTTAAAGGGTAACAAATCCTCTTGGGGTTTGGGAAAGTTGGGAGATCGGGGCATCACCACCGATTCAGTTGCGTTTGGCTGGTATCCTGATGCTACCCCACATGTCCTCACTGGGGTTAAAATGGCTGGGATCCAAATTTCCGGGTCTGTGACATGATGAGAGTATCGTCGACATGAAGGTTGCTTTTATTGTCCACTACTTTACAACTAACACTTGAGATTTGTTGAAAATAATAAAATATTTTTAAAATGTAAACATTCACAATGTTCGCTTCATCAAAATCGTTGCTATTTGTGAGTGGGGTCACTAGGACCCGAGACCACACAGGAATGTATGTTGAACTTTAAGATGGTACATAGCCAACCGGATAATGGAATACCACACCACTTGTCTCCTGATTTCGTATGTGGAGGGTTGATCAGTATGTCTGTGTGTAGATAGATATCTGTGTGGGTGTGTTCATGTCGATGTTATGCGGAGTGGTCGCGTAGCGCTTAGTGTGCTGCACTACGAACCCGGTGACCCGAGTTCGAATCCTGCTCACGGCCAACGCCTGTTACGACTATGTCAATTGGTCCTGGACCTCCCCTAGGTGGACTCAGCCTCAAATGAGTACCTCGTGTGGTGTTTACATCGCCACTCGGCAGACAAAGGCGGTCGAGCGTGGCACTGGCCACCGACCCCCTCGTGTACTGTTCTGGCCTTGATAGGTGTTACTCGCTAAAAGCACTTGCCCCAACAGTATGCTAAGGCTTTACGGGTGATCTCTGTCGCGTTGATGTTAGCGACTGAGTCAGCATTTAGTGTCTCGTTAAGAATCTGAAATGTCGCTGGCGAGAAGTTGATGTGATCAGCGGTGTTATAAAGTTGCGCGAGTTTTACTCTCTGATTTTAAGAAGCGGTAAGGGGAAGAGTCCGACAATTGTGTACGTTTGAACCCAAATAGGTAACACAATTTAGAAATATATACGGTTCCACACTTGGAACAATCGGTAGGTAGTGACTCCTGTCACTGTGCACTTCTATTGTTATTCTACAAGTTCATGGAGAGTTCTCACAACCCAGCTGCTTTCTCTCTCTCTTCCTCTCCAGCATTGACAACTCTAACTGCCATTCTCCCCCTTTGCATCTGCTCTTCAAGTCACTTAACTCCCTTAACTGACTTGAACTGCCTTAACATCTTGCCGCGGTGGCAAGATATACAGGAGGTCGTGGGTTCGATCTTAACCCTGTCGCATGTGTTTTTTTAAAATTCATAATATATATATTTTTGGTTAGATAAAAAAATGATAAATGCGTCGCAAAACCAGCCGCCAAATGACACAGCTAATTAGGAAGGTTTTTCATCTTTAAAAAATATGCCAATTCGTTACTAGTGTAGTGATGTATATTCAGTCACTACGGCGTCTAGCGCAGCTACTGGATGAAGAGTGGTACTGTGTATGTTAGAGCCTCTCTCTTGCACCAGGGGTATATTCCATGGTTCTGGTGACGGTCAGAGAGAGGGTACTTCAGGTCATGACAGTCTGGGTGAACCCGAGAGGGCACGTGACCGAGACAGGGTAGCGAGGGGGGCCAAGGGGTGGCGTGAGGGACACGTGATACTGGGCCCAGAACCTTCTAGCAGGATCTAGAAGGGGGCGTGGCCGAAGGCGGAGCCAGGCCACACTCTGAGGCATAAAAGGGACGTCCCGAGAGCAGATCCAGGCTGTAATCTGGAATCAACCTGCCGTGCTACGTCTCTTCGGTAGTCACATTTTCCATCGTGGGTCAGGCAGTACATTACTGACCTGACCCGGTTATGTAGTTGCCCGTTGTGGTTCAGTCACTCGTGGAAGTTAGTTACCACTTACATCGTTATTCTGTACGTTTATGTAGTTACCCTGTCAGGGTGTTGTAATAAGCGTGTTGCCTCCAAGTCCTAGTGTGTGTCTCTGTGGAACCCACTACACTTAGTACAGCACACCGGTGTATTGGAGATGAAACCCACAACATTTACAATTCGAGCATGACGTTTTGCCAGTAATTACAACTAGCATCATCAAGCGACAGCCATATTTGTGGATAAATCCTCGGAAATGTGATGTCGTCACTTGTGAGCCAATCAGCGTGCGAAGGCCAGAGGGGGGGTGGAGTTAATATATGCATATACATTACAATGGATATCCATTACCGATTGGGTTATTCATATATTGGGACATTGTTCTCCTGTGGTCGCACACAATTGTCTCCGTGCCGTCCACTTTTCCCCTCTACATTTATAAATTACATGCGTTTAGAGTATTTGGCTTGCTACTATGCATTTCCACATGGTGATAAGCCACTTCGTTGAGCTATCATTTGTGATCGCCAGGTCGCTTCTGAAAAAGAGCAACCAACAAAGTGGGCCTTACCTCGTAAAATAGAAAACAAATCGTTGTAATAGTTTAGTGTCATAAGCCTTGCTCCAACGTGCCCTCCTGATGCACAATCGATCGATCTCACCTTCTTACTCACGTATCCAGAGTATCTCCACCATCGTACCACGGTGTCTGTCACACCAACCGTGTTGCAAGTATACTGGCAGCTCAGGAACGCGGTATCGCCAGACTGGACGGTGACTTTGCTTGGGGTCTGGATAACTAATGCCTGTACACTCAGTAACACTTAATGCAGCATCAAAGACGCTCTCACACACATACACACGCACAGGAGCACAAACCACACACGCACACAGTGAGCAATGGGTTGAACTCAAACCGTTTGTACCCCTACAATAACGTAGACTAGCAGGAACCTGCTAAACATCGGCGGTAGAATAGTTGGCGAATATGTACGTTGTATCATCACTCCCACTCCTGGACCTCACCAATGTCGTGTGACGTCATAACCCGCCCCATCTCATCAGCGCACCTCTATCTAGCGTGACGTCATCACCTCTCTGCTCTAACTCACCAGTATCGTGTGACATCATCACAATTCCCCTCTCCTCACTACCTCCTATGGCCCGTGAACCAAAACAAGTATCTATGAGTGTGTGCAAAGGGTGGAGTGTTAACGTGTACATTCAATGTATTATGTCATATACATTGTATTTAGCCCTTTGTGTGTGTATCTTCAAATATATATGGAATAGTAATTCTGTAATTATCTCACTTAAATACAGTACAAGCTCGGTTATCCGGCATACATGGGGAACGGAGGGTGCCGGTTAATCAAATGTGCCGGTTATCTGAGAGTAGTTATACTTAGGGTTCACCACATTTTCCAAATACATGAAAGAAACTAAGCCTATATTGTAACTATGATGAAATAAATAATAATCTGTTTTACAAAGTACTCACCAGTCAGTTATAGAGCATTCTAAGTGGATTGTGGAGAAGCAGATTGGAGTACAGTTTATAAAGTTACACGACAGCACAAGGATATCGCACAAGGACAGCACACGGACATCGAGTCTTCCGCTAGCACCGCCACCACTCAGCAGCGTCCTGAAGCTTCCACAAACAACCAATCTTTCGGAGCAGCTCACAGCAAGATGCCGGCGTGGCTCTTGGGATTTTTTTCCCTGATACGTGAAGGAAGATTCTGTTATCACCGTCTATATGACAGATGCCGGTAAATAGAGCATTCCGTATTGATAAAGTGCCGGATAACAGGGCTTTAGAATTGTACCACCTGTGTCTCGGCACAAGGAATAGAAACATATAAAACTCACGAGGAAAGAAAACCGAGAAAAACACAAAACCCAAACGAATAATGTTGCACCTGAGACCAGTTTTCATGATCTGTAGATTTTCAAGAATGTATAAGCGCTGAACCCAGAAATGGAGGAAGAGAAAAAAAAGATGCAGAACGACCGGTTTTTCAACAGCAGCCCAGCCTGATCGAGATGCTGGATGTAATTACCAGCGAAACGTCACGGGACTCAAGTTGTCAATGTTGTCGGTTTACTCTCCAACACACCGGTGGTATTGAACTAGCAACGAATTGGTAAGTTTTTGTTTACGTGACAAACCTTACTGATTGGGTGATGGTGGGTTCACGACACATTTATACTTTTGCGACCTAACCCAAAAAAACTTTATTATGAATAATATTGGAAGTGAAAGCCTACGTGTCATACCAAACTTGCAAAGTTAATAATGTTATATACATTGTCTTTGGAACTGATTGGCTTACACTAGAGACAGCCTGCTGTGATGCCGCCGCCACGAAGCCGTTCGGCAGGCGCCCCATCTCCGACCTCGCCACCACCAAGCAACGGAGCCAACCCCTCGTCCCCCTCACCTCACATGAACACACCCGCGCGCATTCCCCCCCCCCCCCCCCCCCATAGAGCTGGAAGGGGAGGACACCTGATCGACCGGTTTTTATCCGAGAAACCCTTATCGGGATTAACTCTCACGGTTTCCGGCGATCAGGGAATTGGATGACCTCCCCCGACGCTACGTTGCACCGCGGCGCTGCGACCGACCTTAAGATGGTATGGTTGCGGCGTGGGGCATTCGGCCACCGCGGTTGAGGCGCATTTCCCCCCACACACACCCCCACGAGCCGACGGGGCAAGCAGGGGAGGGACGGGACAGCATGAATAGCGGGACCGCAGGGGCTCTTGCGCATAGTCATGGAGGGTGGGGATAATTACGCTTGAGCGCGCAGGCCCCATTGTTAGGGAGAGTAAGGGATTAATTAGGATTTACGCCGCACACTGATTAGCATATCAAAAGCGCCCGGAACCGCCGTGCGCGTGCCAGAGGGGCGCGAGCCCATTGTTCAGAGGCGCATCCCTTTGAGGTAGGGAGGATAAATAGGGGGCGCAAAGGGGAAATAGCTCTCTTGCTCCGGAATCAGCCCACGGGAATCTCTCCAGCCCAGCCGCCCGGACGTCCGTGTGACGCGACGAGGTGCGCAGTGAGGACGAGATCAGCGGAACGCCGTGGGTACCTAACCGTGAGTAAGTGGAAAGGGAATATTGGAAAGGAGACTGGAGAATCCAGAACCGCTTAGTATCATAAGACGATAAATAGGGAATAGGTCCAGGGGTAGTAGGATAGGCCAGCCTCGTCGACTCATACTGATTTGACGTCAATTCCCAAGTATCCGGTAATAAATCATTAATAGCTGATCGTGGCCTCGTGTGATCTCGCTGAGAGGTGTGAAAGTGCGCGGTACTGCGTGTGCGTAAGCTCGCGGCGTGCGTAATCGGCGTACCACAGGTGCGCGATCCTAACGTGTGTATACAGCAGCTCGCCTCGTGGGAGCGCTGTGCGCAGGGCGGCGCGAGAAAGGGTGTCGCGTGTGGAGCTGCGTGGAGCTGTGTGTGTGTGCGGGTACGTGCGTTCGCTACGTGTGGGATACAGGTGCGCGATTAGGTAAGGGAGGTATCGTGGTAGCGTGAAGGGGACGTATTACTACTCGGTAAACTAGCCATGCCTACAACGCGGACCCGCGGTGGAGGGGAATCCTCGGGCGATGGCTCCCACACCACGGGTGAGGAACCTGGCAGCGGGGGGGCGATGGATGATGCTAGCCCGGCCGTTAGCATTATCGGGGGAGGGATCTCGGGGGCCAGCGACCCCCACACTGCTTCATGGCCTTGTCTCACCACCGGTATTAGACCAGAGAACAACGCTAAAAGGTTATCAGCACAAAGGCATTGCAAATATCGAAACATTCACAGCTTTAGAAATGCCATAAAGTAGGAATATGAACCACCAAATTTGATTTCATGGTCTCAAAAAAAAAAGACGAGATATTAATGAGTGCACTACACTCATTCCAATCCTGCTTTGAACAATGACAGGTGAAAGCAAATTTAGCTTACAAAGCAATGAATACAGGATTCTCTTCATGACCATGCAGCAGAACGTTCTTATAAAACCGGGCTCGCCACTGTTTGCTTTGGTCGGGAGTGGACTCGAGTTTAGTTCGCTGGCTTTGTAGTTCTGAGCGTAAACTACTTTTCCAATGCTCCCCACTCGAAACCTGCAGACCTACAAACACAAGAAGCTGTAAGTACAGGCAGGCCTCGACTTACGAACGCCCGGTTTATGAACATGCATCAAGTTGCTTTATTTTATGTTTAATATATTATACATCATTTATCACCCGATTACATGCAAAAGTACAATAATCATTATTCATGAATTTAACAATGCTTACCTCTTTTGTTTATCCGTAACACATTCTATAACATTTACCGAATGAGCATTTAAATACAGTACATTGTGGTGTTTCTACTTATGAACGAGCCTCGGGAACCAAAACCCGGTCCTGAGTCGCGGACTGCCCTAAGAGCACAGCGTCATTTTTTTTACTTTGTGTGAACGATACGCACTGCATACTCTAACAACACGTAATAAACATTTTTTTTTTACTGAAAGAACCATAATAAGTCGACATTATAAACTGACAGTACGCTAATTCAGGTTTAGAACCATTGCTACAGTCTACATCATAGACTGCCAATACGCTCACCAGCTTACAAACCAGGCTACAGTCTACATTAAAGACTGCCAGTACGCTCACCCAGCTTAATAATCATTGCTAGAGTCGACATTATAGACTGCCGGTACACTCAAGAAAACTTAATAACCAGGCTACAGTCTACATTATAGACTGCCAGTGCACTCACTCCGATTAAAAACCAGGCGACAGTCTACATTAGTGTTTTTAAGTTCTTTATTCTTTTTTCTTTTATTTGTATTATTTGTATTCTCTTTATTTCATGTTATTATTTTTCTATCTACGTGACTTTACCGAAAGAACCAAAGAATATAACCACGAATAACGATTAGTAAAAAAACTAAGCATTATTTTATCTTACCTTGCTTTCTCAAACATGGGAATTCAACTGGTACGTGGTAGGCGTGGCATGTTGGAGATGTGCACATTCCGATTGGCTTACCGTGAAAACTGAGATCGAGGGAGCAGCCTATGACACCTCCATACGCGTACCTTGCCCGTGACCTCACTGCGACGTGCCCATGCACCACGCAGGTATGTCACGATTTACGATATGGGACGCGTTCTGAAAAAAAAACTCGCATAAAAGAACATTTCGTCAATCGAAAATGGATTTTCCAGTATTGTAATCCTAAATGTAGCCGATGTTAGCTGTGATGAACCACACATATAGTTGCGCACTCTTCCGCTTGCTCCAGGTGCGCTTTATTATAATAGAAGGCAATGGTGATCGAGGATTAAACCCCGACCCATCACGTGCACAGCAGAGTGCGAGACACTCCGCCCCCGTCCCCAATGTAGATTTGGGCTGACCTCCGCAGTGAGAGATTGCGCTGCAGTGTAACGTGGAGGGTGTCTGTTCCGCTATTGCAGCTGACCTGTCCCCTCCCCTCCTCGCGAGGATTCACGACCGGCTTCACTCGGTGCCGTGACTCGGAATATTGTTTTGTTTGAAAGCCATTCTCACTGGGCTGCCGAGGGCTCGCGGCGCGTGCATTGGTGCGTGATTGAACACATGCACATTTTTTTCTACGATTGTGTGTGTCCAATGGGAGATACTTGTGGCACCTGTAGGGTTCGCAGATGTGCAACAGCCCGGCATCTGGGACTCAGGTTCTGTGGGTGGGTCTAAGGACACTGGCAAGGGCGTAGCGATGGCCTGTCAGTTTGGTAACTCACAGGGTGCCTGTGTGCTGGGCGACCCTGGCAATTTAATGGATGGCCACTATTAGATGTGTTAAGCATTTTGCCCGGTGTTTCCTCCTACTTCCTTGTTTAAATTTGTTGTATAATTCTGTTGAATTACATTTTTACTTCATTTCCCGCATTTTTATTTTCAATATTTATTTCCCTGTCACTTCGCTCGTAGGATGGGTAATTTTTATGAACCAACTAGGTTCGGCAGGCTCAGGAAGAAGAGTGACAAAATTAAGTGGGGTGTATAAGGTACCACACTTGACTAAGGGGACACCAAGGGCTGGTCACCCTTGAGGTTCTCCTAACTCGTGAAGCGAGTAGCTATCAATCTGCAATTGATGGTGTGTATTTTGTGCAAAACTAGTTATTAATGGCCAAGACTAATCAGATAATCTATCGAAATTGAGAAAAGCGAATCATCAAATAATACATTGTTAAAATGCATGCCATACAGGTCATCATACTTCAATAGGGAGTATTACCGTTGGTACGGCTATTTCTAGCACACAATCAACAGGAGATACAAGAATAATGGGCTCGCATAGTGTGCATGCATAATGTGCGTTGATTACCATATAAATAACCCGAACGACAATGGATACCCAGTCATTTATATGCATTCATTAATCCCTCACTTCACGCAAGAAGGGCACAAAAGTGACGTCACAATATCTCTCCCTCGATTTAAGGAACGAAACGGGAGGATTTCTCGTAAATATATAAATGTGTCGTTAAACCCGCTACCACCCGACACAGCCAACTAGTAGTAAGGGTTGCCACGTAAACAGGACATGCAAATTCGTCACTAGTACAGCACACCGGTGTGCTGGAGAGCCAAGCCACAGCATTTACAATCTGAGTACGACGTTTCGCCAGTTATTACAACTTGCTTCATCAGGCGATAGCCAAATTTGTGGAGAAGTCCACATGTTTCGTTCCTTATATAGAGGCGAATTTATATCTCCCCGTGATCGGGTGGATTTGTATTCGGTCCTCCGGGTTTTCCTTCCATATTTAGAATCAGCATCACGCGATTAGAGTATTCTGGCTACTGATATAAATATCCACGTGACGATAAGCCACTTCGTTGAGCGATGATTTGTGGCCAGGTCAGTTCTGAACAAGAGCTATATATCATGGGACCTCCTTTGCCAGTACCAAAATATGAGAATAGGTTTTCCCCTTTTTTCTAGCAACAAAACAGGTGTTAAGATGTTAAAACACTAAACTGAAACCTTTTACAAGGAATCATGTCTGCATTAACCACAATACTTGTAGTCAGAATAAAAAAAAAATACTCTGATAATATATGCATTGTCTTTGAAACTGATTGGTCCACACCAGAGACAGCTTTCTTTGGAGTCTATTCTCGAACGGTGTTAAAAAAAAGTACGCCTCTTGGTGTCCTCTGGTTTAACACTGTTTGAGACTAGGCATTATGTAATACCCCCATAACCGCAATTATCCCTCATTTGAGGCTGAGTCCACCTAGGGGAGGTCCAGGACCAATATAAATAATCGTAACTAGTGTTGGCGGTGATCTAACTCGGGTCACCGGGCTCGTAGTGCAGCACACTAAGCACTACGCTATCACTCCGCATAACATCGACATGAACACACCCACTGTCTCGGCCTCGTTGTGCGCTGCGTTGCACCACTATCTGAGTAGTTAATCTCTTATTAAATAAACCTTCAGAGCCAGGTCAAACATCCGACTCCAAACGTATTTAATTAATTGAACAAGGTAAAACTGGAGGTGTGTGGTGTGAGTGGCTGTATGTGGGGTAAGTGGAGGTGAGTGGGGTAAGTGGAGGTGAGTGGGGTGGGTGGGGTGAGTGGTTGTGTGTGGGGTGAGTGGTGGTGTGTAGGGTGAGTGGAGGGGAGTGGGGGTGTTTGGGGTGAGTGGTTGTGTGTGGAGGTGAGAGGGGGAGTGGGGGTGAGTGGGGTGAGTGGAGGTAAGTGGGATGAGTGGTGGTGTGTGGGGTGAGTGGAGGTGAGCGGAGGTGAGTGGGGTGAGTGGAG
>CM025672.2:1161358-1178846 GCA_014621495.2 Entosphenus tridentatus | reverse complement strand
CCTCCCTTAGGCCCCTCTTCTGAACCCCCCCCTCAGGCCCCTTTCATGACTCCCCCCTTCCTTAGGCCCCTCCCCTGACCCTCCTCCCTTAGGCACCTCCCCTCTCCGTACCCGGCAGTAGGTCTCCACCAATCAAAGAGCTGTTTGTAAGGTCTCCACCAATCAAAGAGCTGTGTGTATTATATATTTATTTATGCACGACAGACAGACAGTCAGACTGACAGACAATTAATCCCTGGTGGGCAGTGTGGAACATTGTTCCTACCTGTATCAAAAGTATACCAGCGCCACTTTGATAAAAGCCAATTGCACCCGTGTTTTAGTATTTTGTCTTTTCGTTTTGCACGCCATTACAGAATAATAATAAATAATCTATTCAGTAAATTTTTCTGACAATAGTTTATTTATATTTTTGTGCATGGAATAGAATTAAAAATAAAGATGCAGAATCACGTTTCATTTGAACTCAGTGCAGTTAAACTGGGATGATAGTAACTTTTTTCAAATTAACATCAATTCAGAATCCAGTAAGTTATTGCAACTTAGTGCAAATTCATGTTGGTAAAAGCAACCTCACTTTTTCCGAAAATTAGCGATAATTTGTGAAAATTAGTGAACACTGACATGTCCTTCCGGTTTCTACTTTTTTTTTATTGACCTCAATACAGAATCCAGTAAGTCGATACTTATAATTAAATTATTCCTACAACAATTGCACATTTGCAACAAACATAAGTGGAGAACCGAGTGTTTATATTTTTTTATTCACTCGCACAGGTGAGGCAAATGTAAAGTTTGGAAAACCAATTTTTATTGAAACATTTCGTTTACTTTCTTCTTGATAGAGAGGTAACTCAAACGGCTCTTATAACGCTACGATAAAGATGATTTATAATTGTACTTTTTTATTTACAGGTTCGTCATAAATTACTCTCAGAAAGAGTAAATTACATTCAGTATATCACATTTTGTAATTGAAATTTCATTTAGATGAATCCAGAAGAGTGTGCAGACGAAATAAGATGTCGATTAAAGAGAACAGCAGAGGTGGCGTAATCAAATAAGTCAAATAAGTTTAACACGTAGGCTTTCACGGCCAATATCATCAATAATAGAGGGTTTTTTTTGTTAGATCGCATAAATATATAAATGTGTCGTTAAACCTGCCACCACCTGACACAGCCAAATAGTAAGGGTTGTCACGTAAACAGAACATGCCAATTCGTCACTGGTACAGCACGCCGGTGTGTTGGAGAGCCAAGCCACAACATTTACAATCTGAGTCCAACGTTTCACCAGATTTGTGGAGAAGTTTACTTGTTTCGTTCCTTATATAGAGGCGTAGATGTGGTGACCACCCTTCTGTGCTCTTCGAGAACCCTCTCGAAGCCCCCCTGCTGTCCACGTGCCCCCCGAGGGGCCCCCACTGGGATCCGGTCACGTGTCCAGCCGGGATCACAGAGTGCCACGACCTCACACCACCCCCGTGGCCTCCCGAGTCCAGAACCGGCCCTGACGTCATTCCGCCTCCAGCCGGGATGACGTCATGTGTGTGTGTAGACCCGCGTGGTAGTGACGCTTCCCCGCATAGTGACGTCACACTTGTGCGTGTGGACACAGTAGTGATGCTACAAATCACTACACATGCATTTAAACAATGTATTATTTGATGATTCGCTTCCAAGCAGCACTGTAGCTGTCTGAACGGTTAAAAATATTTATATTTCTCTAAATTTTGATAGATTGTCTAATTAGTCTTGGCCAGTAATAACTAGTTTTTGCACAAAATACACACCATCCATTGCAGATTGGTAGCTACTCGCTTCACGAGTTCGGAGAACCTCGAGGGTGACCAGCCCCTGGTGTCCCCTTAGTCAAGTGTGGTACCTTATATACCCCACATAATTTGGTCACTCTTCTTCCATAACCTGCCGAACCTAGTTGGCTCATCAAAATAACCCATCCTACGAGCGAGGTGACAGGAAAATAAATATTGAAAATAGAAATGCTGGGAATAAAGTAAAAATGTAATTTAACAGAATTATACAACAAATTTAAAACAAGGAAGTAGGAGGAAACACCGGGCAAAATGCTTAACACATCTAATAGTGGCCATCCATTAAATTGCCAGGGTCGCCCAGCACACACGCACCCTGTGAGTTTGCCAAACTGGCAGGCCATCACTACGCCCTTGCCAGTGTCCTTAGACTCACCCACAGAACCTGAGTCCCAGATGCCGGGCTGTCGCACATCTGCGAACCCTACATGTGCCACAGGTATCTGCCATTGGACACACACAATCGTAATGAGAATGGCTTTCAAACAAAACACAATTCCGAGTCACGGCACCGAGTGAAGCCGGTCCGCCTTGTCCCCCCTCCAACCGTCGTGAATCCTCGCGAGGAGGGGAGGGGACAGGTCAGCTGCAATAGCGGAACAGACACCCTCCACGTTACACTGCAGCTCAATCTCTCACTGCGGAGGGCAGCCCAAATCTACATTGGGGATGGGGGCGGAGTGCCTCGCACTCTGCTGTGCACGTGGTGGGTCGGGGTTCAATCCTCGATCACCATTGCCTTCTCTTATAATAATAAACACATTCCTGCGGAGGGAGCTGGTAGGAACGTTGGGTTGCTCGGTCAATGGCCAGGGTCAATGGCAGCGTGGTGTATACCGCAAATATGCCCGACTATGAGGGCGGGCATAAGCCGGCGTGAGTAGGTTAAACGTTGAGTTTTATAAGGGCACCACGGGGTGACCAGCCCCTCCCCACCCAGCCCCACCCCTCCCACCCCCCACCCAGCCCCACCCTCCCCACCCAGCCCCTCCCTCCCCTCCCCACCCAGCCCCTCCCTCCCTTCGCCAGCCCCTCCCTGCACGACGGACACAATAATCCCCTGTGGGCCGTGTAACCAGGAGGTTCCTTCCAGTATAAAGCGCACCTGGAGCAAGCGGCAAAGTGCACAATTATACGTGTGGTTAATCGCAGCTAACACCGGCTACATTTAGGATTACAATAGTGGGAAAATACATTTTCCATTTACGAAATGTTCTTTGACGCGACTTTTATTTTTCAGAACGCGTCCCATATTGTAAATCGTGAGATACCTGTGTGGTGTATGGGCACGTCACAGTGAGGTCACGGGCATGAACGTGTTGTGGTGTCATAGGCTGCTCCCTCAATCTCAGTTTTCACGGTAAGCCAATCGGAATGTGCACAGCTCCAACATGCCACGCCTACCACGTACCAGTGGAATTCCCATGTCTGAGAAAGAAAGGTAAGCTAAAATTATGCTTAGTTTTTTTAATCATCGTTATTCGTGTTTATGTTGAACTTTTTCCTCGTGTGTTGACCGTGTTGTGTGTGTCGCTCATCACGATGTGCGCTGTGTACGTGGGGAGCGGTAGTGCCGATGTTAGTGCCCTGCACTACGAACCGAGTTTAGTTCCTTCTGACAGCCTATACCGGTAACGATGATCTTAACCGGTCTTGGGCCTCCCCTAGTCGACAGCCTCAAATGAGTAACTGGCGTTGTTGTTAAACATCGCCAATGGGGAGACAAAGGCGGTCGGGCGTGGTGCTGGCCACCCACCCTCTCGTGTGCCTTGCTGGCTTTCATAGGTGCTGCTCGCGAACAGCCCCCAACAGTCGTTTTAAAGCGATACGGGGGATTTTGTATCGTCTTGTTATTCATGACGAGATCTGAGCTTCGTGTCCCTAATGCCCAAAACGCCAAGCCGCTAGCAACAAACAGCACTTTAAAAGTTGTAACAGACAAATAATTATTTTGGTCTTATATAGATAGGTTACATTTGTATTGTTATAGGAACTTGGGGTAAGAGACGGCGCGAGGAGGGATTTCCAAATTGTGTTGGGTTGGGACCTGTAGTGTGGCGTGTGCGTAGGTCGACTCAGCCTCAAATGAGTATTTGGCGCGGTGTGACGTAAACATCGCCACTAGGGAGACAAAGTGGGCTGGGCATGGTCCTGGTCACCCACCCCCTCGTGTGCCGTGCCGGCCTTCATAGGTGCTGCTAATCGCTAACAGCACTTGCCCCTACAGTCTGTTAAGACTATGCGGGTGATCGTTGATCTTTGCATGCATGTGTACGTGTACAGCTATTATGGCCGTTTGCAGGTTCTGTTCATGTCCTGCATTCCATTGAACTCTGCGAATGAAATGCGCCACCTGTCAAACGTGTTTTTTGTTGTTATTAATAATCCAAACTTATCCACCCTGGTCAGTGGAAACCAGTGAACGTGGGGATCGTAGAAGTTGAAGCATACATAGTACAGTACAACAGTGGCGTCTCTGTTGACCATCAGGAAGCCCAGCAGCAGCCTATAGCACATTTTTTACGCACGTTCACTGACGCAGAGCCATTAATGAGTTCCAGCGATTGTGAGAAGCGATTTGCATCAACGATTTTACACAACAGTAATCTGCATTGTTTTAGGTTATCCATTATAAAAGGCCGGCGTTCCGTTTGTCCGTCAACCAAATTAAAAGAGCCTTTTAGAAGGCCTGAATCAAAAAGTTATAGTGTGGACCTCCCCAACCTCAGATTTGGGGTAAAAAGTTGACCCCTCCGCCCTGAAAAAAGAAATGTATTTTGTAAACATGAATGCCTATACACGGGGGGTGGGAGAAGAGGACATCAGTGGGGGTGAGAGGCGAGGCACGAAGCGCTGAGAAGGCCTCCGCAGGAGCGAGACTAATGTGGCCGTAGACCGCCGAAATTCTAGTTAAACAAATTGTTTATTACTCGTTGTTCGAGTATACGGTGCGTATCGTTCACACAAAGTAAAAAAAATGACGCTGTGCTCCTAGTGCAGTCCCCGACTTACGATCGGGTTTAGGTTCCCGAGGCTCGTAAGTAGGAACACCACAATGTACTGTATTTCAATGCTCATTTGGTCAGTGTTATAGAATGTGTTATTACGGCTAAACGAAAAAGGGAAGCGTTGTTAAACTCACAAATAATAATTATTGTACTTTTGCATGTAATAGGGTGATAAATGCTGTATAGTAAATTAAACATAAAATAAAGCAACATGATGCTGGTTCATAAACTTGGCGTTCGTAATTCGAGGCCTGCCTGTACTTACAGCTTCTTGTGTGTTTGTAGGTCTGCAGGTTTAACTTGGAGAGCATTGGAAAAGTGGTTTACGCTCAGAACTACAATGCCAGCGAACTGAACTCGAGTCCACTCCCGACCAAAGCAAACAGTGGTGAGTTGCCATTGGAGAGGCACGTGACAGTCACGTGCCTCTCCAATGGCAACTCAAACCAGGCCTGGTTTGACAAGAACGTTCGGGTGCATGGCCATGAAGAGAATCCTCTATTTATTTTATTGTAAGCCACATTTGTTTTCGCCTGTCATTGTTCAAAGCAAGATTGTAGTGCACTCATTAATATCTCGTCCTTTTTTTTAATTGAAACCATGCATATAATTTGGTGGTTCATAGTCTTATTTTATGTCATTTCTAAAGCTGTGAATGTTTCGATATTTGCAATGCCTTTGTGCTGATCACATTTTGGCGTTGTTCTGTGGTCTAATACCGGTGGTGAGACAAGGCCATAAAGGAGGCCGTCTCTAGTATAGGCCAATCAGTTCAAAGAAAATGTAAGTAACATTAACAAAGCAAGTTTGGTTTGACACGTAGGCTTTCACTTCCAATCTTATTTATAATAAAGGTTTTTTTGGGTTAGATCGCAAAAGTATAAATGTGTCGTGAACCCACCACCACCCGACAGCCAATCAGTAATGTTTGTCACGTAAACAAAAACGTACCAATTCGTTACTAGTTCCATACCACCAGTGTGTTGGAGTAAACCGACAACATTGACAACTTGAGTACCGTGACGTTTCGCTGGTAATTACATCCAGCATCATACTCGATCAAGCTGGGCTGCTGTTGAAAAACCGGTCGTTCTGCATCTTTTTTTCGCTTCCTCCATTTCTGGGTTCGGCGCTTATTCATTCTTGAAAATCTACAGATCATGAAAACTGGTCTCAGGTGCAACATTGTTCGTTTAGGTGTTGTAGTTTTCTCGGTTTTTTTCCTCGTGAGTTTTATATGTTTCTGTTCCTTGTGCCGAGACACAGGTGGTACAATTCTAAAGCCCTGTTATCCGGCACTTTATCAATCCGGAATGCTCTATTTACCGGCATCTGTCATATAGTCGGTGATAACAGAATCTTTCTTCACGTATCAGGGAAAAAAATCCCAAGAGCCACGCCGGCATCTTTCTGCGAGCTGCTCCGAAAGATTGGTTGTTTGTGGAAGCTTCAGGACGCTGCTGAGTGGTGGCGGTGCTGTCGAAAGACTCGATGTCTTTGTTCTGTCCTTGTGCGATATCCTTGTGCTGTCGTGTAACTTTATAAACTGTACTTCAATCTGCTTCTCCACAATCCACTTAGAATGCTCTATAACTGACTGGTGAGTACCTTTGTAAAACAGATTATTATTTATTTCATCATAGTTACAATGTAGACTTAGTTTCTGTCGTGTATTTGGAAAATGTGAACCCTAAGTATAACTACTCTCAGATAACCGGCACATTTGATTAACCGGCACCCTCCGTTCCCCATGTATGCCGGATAACCGAGCTTGTACTGTATTTAAGTGAGATAATTACAGAATTACTATTCCATATATTATTGCAGACACACACACAATGGGCTAAGCCCCATGTATATGACATAACACATTGAATATACATGTAAACACATCCATTGCACAAAGTCATAGATACTTGTTTTTTTATTTAGGAACCAAAACAAGATATGATTGAACGAGACCTGTCCACCTCCCTCTGCCTTGCACCAGATTCGAAGCTTTGTGGACCTCCCGTCCTTCACGGCACATCCTCGGTCTCCTGTGTACTCTGTATGCAATCCCATGCTCGGCTATCTACGTGACAATACGCTTGTTTGCCTGTCTGTCTGTAACCAGGGGGGGGGGGGGGTAAAACAGTTTGGCTAGTGGAAGAGAGGGGTAGGCCATGCTGGTGAGGTGGTGGGGGGAGGGGTCAATATAGTAGTGGCTGATGACCTCGGAGACACTGGGCTGTTGGGAAAACGAGTCCATGGGGTCCCTGATATCCGTCGGGATTAGGGACCGGAAAGTTGCGACTTATAACGAAACAACGTATATCGGGGTGAGGTATATCGGGGACCCCCTGTACCGACATCACGCAAGGTTGGGGTAAGGCTGTGATGAGGGGGGAGGGGGTGTCACGGGACATAGGAGGTAGTGAGGAGAGGGGAGGTGTGATGATGTCACGCGACACTGGTGAGTTAGAGCAGAAGGGTGATGACGTCACGCTAGTTTGAGGTACGCTGGTGAGGAGAGGGGGTGATGTCACTAGACGCGGTGATGGTTAGAGGGGGCGGGTTATGACGTCACACGACATTGGTGAGGTCTAGGAGAGTGAGTGATGATACAACGTAGATATTCGCCAACTATTTTACCGCCGACGTTTAGCAAGTTCCTGCTAGTCTACGTTATTGCAGGTGTACAAACGGTGTAAGTTCAACCTGTTGCTCATTGTGTGCGTGTGTGATTTGTGCTCCTGTGCGTGTGTATGTGTGTGAGAGCGTCTTTGATGCTGCATTAAGTGTTACTGAGTGTAAAGGCATTAGTTGTCCAGACCCCAAGCAAAGTCGCCGTACAGTCTGGCGAGACCGCATTCCTGAGCTGCCAGTATACTTGCAACATGTTCGGTGTGACAGACACCGTGGTAGAATGGTCGAGAGACTCTGGATCACGGAGTGAGAAGGTGAGATCAATCAATTTCACCCACATTGTTAATCAGAATAGCGCGGTGGAGCAAGGCTTATCACACAAAACTATTATAACTTTGATTTCACCACGTAAAACACACGGAGCTATATAGCCAATTTTGAGACACGAGCTGGCCACATGTCGTGTTTGCTCAACGAAGTGGCTTATCACGTGGAAATTACAGATGCATAGAGACCCATAGAGATGCATAGAGACCGAAAGTCTAAACTAAACTATTTAATTTTACCAGGTAAAGGCCACTTAGCTATTAGCTCTTTTTCAGAAGCGACCTTGCCACATGTAATGAGAGCTCAATGAATTGGCTTATCGTGTTCAACTCAATATTCCGGTGCGGCAGTTGCAACATTGGAATATTTTATAATCCCCCCTCCACCCCCACGGTCTACCTAGCATTATGAAAAAAGCTCATAGCTCATCGGATTCTTCCAGTATAAATATTCTGATTCTGAAATGAAGTGAAACACAATCTTTGTTATGAAGATATCGCCACGCGTACAAAGGATGGACAAACCAGAGAACCCATAGAAAAATCCACGCGACTTCGGGGAGCACATGCAAACTCAATATTTTCAGGCGTCAGGGTTAATATTGGACCCATGACCTCCTGCATAACAGGCGAGGGAGATGGAATCTCGCTACAGCTGCGATATGTTAAGGCAGTTACAACAGTTAAACAGTTAAGGGAGTTGAAAGGCAGTAAAGGCAGTTCAATTACTTGAAAAGCAGATACAAAGAATTCAGTGAATTCTGGAGAGGAAGAGAGCGAGTAGCTGGGTTGTAAGAAGTCTCCATGAAGTTGTAGAATAACAATAGCAGTGTCACAGTGCCAATAGACATGCTACCTACCGATCATTCCAAGTGTGGAACGGTATATATATTTGTAATTGTGTTTCACATTTGGGTTCAAACGTACACAACTGTCAGACTCTTTCCCTTACCGTTTCCTAAAAGCAGAGATTTCAACTTGCACGAATTTACAATACCGCTGATTGCCTAAATTTCTTGCCAGCAACATTTCAGATTCTCAACGAGACACAATGCTGGCTCACTCGCCAACATTGACATGACAAAGACAAAGATCCCCCGTATAGACTTAGCATACTGTTGGGGCAAGTGCTGCCAGTGAGTAGCACCTATCAAGGGCAGAACGGTACACGAGGGGGTGGGTGGCCACACCACTCCCGACCGCCTTTGTCTCTCGAGTGGCGATGTTTGCACACCACGCGAGGTACTTATTTGAGGCTGAGTCGACCTAGGGGAGGCCCAGGACTGGTTCAAATAATCACCACCTGTGTTGGTCGTGAGCGGGAATTAAACTCGAGTCACCAGGTTCGTAGCGCAGCACGCTAACCGCGATATTACCGCTCCCCATAACATTGTAATGAACAGACCCACACAGATATAAATATCTATACACATACATGTACTGATCAACCCTCCACATACGAAATCAGGAGACAAGTGGTGTGGTATTTCTCTATGTGGTCTTGGGTCTTGGTGACGCCACTCACAAAAAGCAACGATTGAGACGAAGAGCAACCACCTTGACATTGTTTACATTTTAAAAAATGTTTGTTATTTATTTACTACGATGCAGGTAACCTGGGTTGACAGTGAACCACAGTTGGTCGATCGGCACATGTAACGTGTGACGAGTAAAACCGTGGGCACTGCCACCACATCCAGCAGTGGATAAGGGCCGTGCAATGCTCATGACAAACACCAATTCTCGCGCTGCCTCAGGTGCTGGTGAACGACGGCTCGATTCGACGCTACAACCCAAGGGCCGAGTGGCAGGGCAACACTGAGAGCTGCAAGGCGTCCATCACAATGGCCAGCGTCGAAACGTCGGATGCCGGCTCGTACAAGTGCGATGTGCTACTGCTGCCCATGTATGACGAAGGTCAAAGCTCACTGCAACTTTGGGTGTCGAATCGCCCAGGTAAGTTGGACATGGAATTTAAAACGATTGGTCGTACCCTAGGGACAGCCCTGCTATATCTTGCTCACGGCATTGCTTGCGAAAGGGTTCGCACCTCCAATTAATTAGCAGAGTTGGCTACTTATGGTGCGAAAGAAGTTCTACATACGTACATGTATGCGCTTGAGGAAACTCTGGGTCGCCCAACTGGAAAGTATATTTGGCCTACTCTTCCACACCGATCAGACGTCTTCAGAATAGTTATGAATTACCCCACATTTTATTCGGCCACACGTGACCTGTTGATTGATCAAAGTCTAGATTTATTATAGATTTCAACACACTAGTTTATTTTACCTTGGCTTTGTAAACATAATCGCTAACCAGGTAGAGTATGCAGGTGGTAGAATTACATCACGCTTTTTATGTTTTGTTGATATATCTCCATACAAGTTTATACTTTATGGGCTTAAGCATGCCGTTCAAATAAATAGTGTATGTAGGCTTACTGTTAAATGGTAAAAGACCGTCCTGGTAACCAGAACAATGAGTGGTGTGTTTACAAGACCAGAACCTCAGGTGCATCACTTCCATTCCGGACAGAGACACGTTGAACATCATTACAAGTACACTCTTTGTCATAATCTGCCTTCCAAATACGACTCGGAGGCGCAAGTCAGACCCACAGACTCGAGCGGGAAGGCAGCAGCAGCCACACGATGTTGAACTTGATATGTCCTCTGCTGGCTGATTAGCCATACTTCACGCTGGTTAATGCACTGGCTTCCACTCACGGCCACCACGAACACCAGTGGCCTTTGACAAAGCACGTGGGGCTGCTGATTTTTATTCACATGATCGGCGAGTTAAAAGAGCCAAACGGAGCTGCCACTCAGGAGCTCTGCTCTGCATTCCCCTCACCACGCAGCTTCAGAGACTCCCCGTGCTGTGGCCATGGCCTTCAGGATGAGCTCGTGTATATATTTTAAACTTCTTTCGCACCACCATACGTAGCCAAACATGCTAATAATCTCTGAGGTTTGGTGGAAGGACAACAACACTAAACACAAGTAGTTCAATTGAAATTAGTTTGTCAATCTAGATGATTTTAAAGTGCTTAGTTCCAGTGGCTTCCTAATACCAGACGGAAGAGACGCATAGAGAGCAACAGAGATCCAAATGCTCGTATAAAACCAAAGAGACACATACTTAATTAACTTAGTTTAATTGTGAATCGAATCGAATATCTAATCCAATTGTATATTTATACAGTACCTTCACACAGAGTAGTGGAGTTGACAGGGGGCGTACTAGAAGGATTGAGGAATGAATGGCAGCAGCGATAGAGGGGCACTTAGCGATCACAAAAGGTAGGGACGAGAAAGAGCGGAGGGGCGGGGAGAGGGATGAGGAAAGGAATGGGCAGTGGAGAAGAGGTGAAGCTTCTAAAGACATTAGTTTTCAATCTCGATGAGGAGCCGGCGCTACCAACAATTGTCCGATCTCTGCGACTCTCTACATATGAAGGTGTTGTAGGCCAATTATTTAGTATTCAGATGTGGGAGGAAACGAGTGCCTGGAGAATTCCCACGCATGTGTGCATGCAAGGAGGAGGAAAAACGCTCCATTCTCGTACAAAACAGAACAGGTGGAGTCCGCATTTGATGCGCTACCTTCTGCCGGCACAGCCAAGTTGCGGTTCCTCCTCAACGACCACGGGAATAGAATTTCGAAAACATGTTTGATGTGATTCACCAACCCTCACCTCCACAGTGCTGGGTTACTGGCACGCATATCCATCACTGCCCCAACAAATCGTGGTCAGGACGCTTTTGCAAAAGAGCTACATAGCTCAGTGGGCTTTACCTATTAAAATAAAACAGTTAAGTTTAGTCTATGGGACGCTATGTATCTCTATGGGTCTCTATGCTTCTGCAATTTGCACGTGATAAGCCACTCAGTTGAGCTGTCATTTGTGGCCAGGCCGCTTCTGAAAGAGAGCTACATAGCTCAGTAGACTTTATCTGGCAAAATAAAATAAAAATCGTCTCTGTGGGCGTGTGCTTGTGTTGTCTCAGAGGGGACTGCAGCTCTTCCCACAGAAACCTCAAGCAATACCGCATTGTCCAGCTGGACAGAACCACCACCGACCTCGGTCAATAACATACTCGTGATCGTCGCAGCGTCAGTGATCCTGATCGTGGTCATTGTGGTCGCTGTGGTTACCGTGCGCTTCAGGTAATCATCGTTATCCCTTTGCAATTGCACAACACGGCTGCCTGCCAGACACACACGGTTATGAATGCATGTACGTGTTGAGTGCTTGCAGGGGATCAATATCGTGAACTACTGTAAAACTACTGAGGATGTTCACTGGATTTTCTGTTTTTACAAATGTAATATTAGAGTTCAAGTCTGTCAGATTACCCTTTCCTTATTAAGGAAAGATGTCAGCGTTGTTGCGTGGATTTTTATCCTGGTCCTCCGGTTCTTCCCTTCACATTTAGAATCAACATCACGCATTGAGAGTATTTGACTGCTGCTATCCCACACGATAAGCCGCTTCTTTGAGCTATACTTTGTGATATGCAGGTAACTTCTGAAAAAGAGTTATATAGCTCAGTGTGTCTTACCTGGTAAAATAAAAACAAGTTTCTAGTTTATCCCAGCAGTCGGTTGCATTGCTTTGATGATGCCCATGAAGGAAGCTCCCGGTCGAGGAGCTTCCTTCTGTTCACACTTTGAAGGGAGAGATTCGATTTCTTGAGGCGTGGCATCTTGAACTTGCTCCTCTTCATCTGAGAGATGGTCACATTCCTGGGCTCTACAGACAGTCCCCGAGATATGAATGTCGGACTTAAACGAACCTTCATAACACGTTATAATTTTTAACCATCCTCACTTGCAAACGTTCGGTCTTACTTACGAATCGAACCGCGGAACTATTTTGTTTGGAGGAGCGATCCTCCGCGGGATGCACATCGCCCCTTCTGGCGAGCCAGGACTCGAGGTAAGTGAAAATAAAACGTTTTTTTTTTCCATGTGACTTTATTTATGATAGCGTTTATTACATTTTTACATGCAAATTCACTATTTCGTCGGATTCATGTATTTATCAATGCTTCCAATTTTTGTTGCACAATAACACGTTATGACACTGACTGTATGTACCGTACTTACCAATCTAAGCTCGAAGACTCTGCATGGGGTGATGTATGTACGTGCAGTATTTTCATTATTTAAGTTGTATGTAGTTTATAATGTACTGTATATAATATTTAACACTGAAATCAAGCGTAGCTACTTTATCAGGCGCATGGTGCCAATCGCCGGACTGGTTACAGCCTTTGGAGCGGTTTTGCCGGTTGAGACACGATCGGATGTACGGCTGATAGTGAATTTCGATTAAAACACTTAAAAACAACGCGAACGGCTTTGCTGTACTTGAGGACTTTCAATAAGTCGAATAAAAGCGGCTTTACGCAGCTTTCACTTAAAACTTTCACTCTACATACATTTTTTGACGATCCCGTGATGTAACTTTAATGTGAATGAATGAAAATGTATTTAAACTTTAGTTGTGATATTTACATTCACTTCTAAGAGCTATGACTTATTAATCCTTGAAAGAACTGTTAGGATTATTTGGAAGGTCTTATCTTAAGGGGTCTTAGGAAGTGGTGGGGGGGGGGGCGGGGGGGCCCTCCCCCTCAGCCCCCACCCCAGTCGGCCCGTGAGCGTGGTGGCAGATCAGCTGCCCACAGCGCCTTATTACGGCGCAGCATCACCTCGGGGGGGTACATGTGAGGGGGGCACCTCTGGTTGGCTGCTTGCTCGTGGTCACGTGATGCACTTCAACCAATCCGTGCCGCGTTAATCACAATGACAGAATGACAGACCTGGGTGTTTATATATATTTATTATCTGGCGTTTTTGAAAATCCGCTACCCTCTTCCCCTGATGCCGTCAGATCATCATTGATCGACTATCTTAACATATCATGCCTTGGATGGCACACAGTGATCTTTCGGAGAGATATGTTCCTACCAGAATTCTCAGATCCAGCTCACAGAGCCTTCTCGTAGCTCCTCGGTGTGTATAGGAGGGCGCTCATTCCATTGTCTGGCTCCAAGGTTTTGGAACAACTTCCAACCTCATTGACATAAGGGAATTTCGTAGTCTGTGTACATTTAAACAGTTGCTGAAGACCCATATCTCCGGTCTGACACACATCTGGCTGTCGCCTGATGAAGCTAGTTGTAATTACTGGCGAAACGTCGTACTCAGATTGTAAATGTTGTGGCTTGGCTCTCCAACACACCGGTGTGCTGTGCGAGTGACGAATTGGCCACGTCCTGTTTACGTGACAACCCTTACTAGTTGGCTGTGTCGGGTGGTGGTAGGCTTTTACGACACATTTATATATGTACGCGATCTAACAAAAAAAAACCTCATGGATGATATTGGTCGCGAAAGCCGACGTGTTAAACTCCCTGCGGGTTGTGCTGTCTGTTAGTTTGACATCACTATTGCATGGCCGGTTCAGGGGCCTGTTTACTTGCTCGGGGTGTGGGTTTATAATCTTTTCTTTAAGTGTCCCTTTTATTTCGTTGTGTAATTGATGTATTAATTAAATGTTGTATACGTTTTTAATGTGTCCATCTATGAAGCGTTCTGTGGAAATATTATTGTGAAGGGCGCTATACTAAAGTGTTTGATTGATTGATTTTCCACTTGACTTTATCCCAATACAAACATTCAAGCTGGTTTTACATGAAGTCACAAGTAGAACAATTCAAACCTTTCTAACTTTAAATTAAGGATTCACTGTCTCCTCATCTTGGTATTCATATATGTTGATGCTTGCTTTTAAACAGGTACAAATGCAAAAAACAGTCTCCACAAAGTCATGATGAAATTGAAATGGAGAGGTGAGTGTTTTAACACTTTTCAACAGTTGTACTTAACTTGACTCCTATGTTTGTCGTGGTCAAATCTTGTTTCAACTTAAGTTTAAGCAATTAATCAACTGATGAGCACGGTTTACTACGTATGGTGCGAACTAAGTTCAACATACATACAACTAAAGTTCAATCAGACACCCAGTCATGACAGGTGTCAGTCAAGGTCACACCCCTGGTGGACTACCCCGAGAGTGAGGCCTTGCTCTGGAACACGGGATCCCTCCATTTACAAAAGGGATGCATTATTCAAAGAAACTCGTGTCAAACTAAATTTGGTGAATCGGATTGGCTTTTCCTATTAATGCCAAAAAATAGGGATTTGTTTCGGACAGTCACTCCAACTCTACTGCTAACCTAAACATACACACCTCTATCGCTTTCCACATGACAAACAATACCGATGAACTGCATACATATTAAAACGAGTGAATAGTCATTAATTGAAAACTAAAAACTATTTACCTTGCCGGGGAACCCACCAAAAGATCTGCTGCATGTAGGAATGATTGGAGAGGCCCTGTGGAGGCGTTACTGTTGCCACAGCAGTGAACGCGGAAATTAGATTTCGTTAATGTGAAATTTCGTAAGCCGAACGTTCGTAAATCGATGGATACCGATAAAGCAATTTGGGCGACCCACAGAAGAAAGATTACCTTTGAGAGTTAAAGGTCTCATCTGTGGTTTCTCATCGTCACGTCTCTGAGGTGTCCTCTCTACCAGAGTGAGCGAATACTGTGCACGTTTTAAGTTGAAATTATTATCACACATCAGTGATTAGAGTGCACAATGACTGTAGAATCGTAATGTTGAACTTTTATGGAAGCAAACGATCACAACGTCTATTTGAGTCTGCCTTGCATAGTGGAAGTTTGAAATTATTTTTTTGTTCCTTTAGAATGGCTGAAGCAGTTACCCTTGCTCCAGGTAAGAACCTTTACTCAAGATAAGAACAATGTACAACTAAACTTAAATAAAAAGTATAATTGTCACAATAATAACACATTTTGACATTGAGCCCCCAGATTATTTTTTAGGAAGGTACTGGCTAGTATCTCCAGGTAAGCCACAGAAAACAAAAATAAATAACAAATAATGTGGTGATAACACCCAAGGGTCCACACAAACGGATACGTGAACCCACTACCCTCTGACCCACTTCTCCACAGTATTCACTGTCACCACGTTGAATCTTAGGTACGAGAGTGGTGCAGTGGTGTTTACTCACTCCTCACAGCACCAATTGGCCCTTCAATCTGGAGGCACGGCTTGCAGTGCCATCAGTATGCCGATCACACCCAGATATGTCTCCTTCGCAAGTGACCCAGACGCAGCTCTCGCCTGCTTAGCAGACTGTCTGGCAGAGGTAGCTTCATGGATGCAGCAGAAATGGCTTAAGGCTGAATCCTGACAAGACTGTAGGGTCATAGTCGGCTGAGGATGAGATGGGGAGCTTGAGTCTTCATTAATTAATGGAGTACACCCTCTCCTTGTAACAGTGGTGCACAACCGAGGTGTGCTGTTCGATCGTAGCTTGACCATGCGCCCTGAGGTTGCATCTGTGGCCAAAGCGAGGTTTTATCACCTAAGAGTGATCCGAGGGCTGCCGGATCCCCATTATCAGCTAGTGATCTCGAAACAGTGGTTCACGCCTTTGTGTCAATGCGTCTGGATTACTGACACGCTTTATATGCTGCGCTGCCATTGTGTACTGGCTCGGAAACTGCAGCTGGTACAGAATGCGGCTACCCACATGCTGAGACGTGTTAGCCGTTTTGAGCAAGTAAAACCAATCCTTCGTGATCTGCACTGGTTACCGGTCAGCTATCGCATGCCTTGTTAATTTCGCTGTAATGACTTACAAAGCTCAAAACGGCCTTGGTCCTCAGTACCTGCAGTCCGGTCTGGCCCTCGAGACGTCTGGTGGGTGTACTCTGCGCTCCCCAGGCCAGGCCCTGCTAGCTCAACCTGGAATGTTTCATTCTACACGAGGCGGTTAGCAGGGCCCTCTCGAGTGTGGCGCCTCAGCTCTGGAACTCTCATCCACCGGCCTCAGATTGGCTCTGAGCACCGAACAGTTCAGGAAACTGCAAGACAATGTTTTTACTTTTAGCTTTTCCTTGAGTATGTCCCCTCATTTTGATATTTCATGTCTTGATTGTAAAGGTAGGACTACCTTCGTTTAATTCATAGCGTAAAGTATTGCGCCCTCTTTAGTGGGGGGGGAGCTTTTACTCGAAAAAAGCATTTTATTGGTTGAATTCCAGATTTTTATCCCTGCTCCATTGATGTACGTACAGGTGTACTCTGATATACGTTCATTCGACATGCCACCATTTGTTACGACGTTCACCGGCAATTAACACTTTTCCGTTAATGTCTCCTTTATTTCGTTATTACGTTTTTATTCATTGAGTGGAAAAAATTTGTGAATACCTAAGTTAATACACGTTATTGTCGTTTGCCCATGCGTTCATTTGGTATGGTTGTGTGCCTGGACACTGCGATTCACAGCCTCACCGATTGTTGTAAACAAGCCTTGTACATAATCACCGAGAGTGGCGGGCAGACGCTAATACGACCCCTCCCTCACCCTCCCACTAACCCTGACCACCTCACCTACTGCCCTTCCCTCACCATCCTACTCACCCTCACCATCTCACCTACTGCCCCTCCCTCACCATCCCACTCACCCTCACCAACTCACCTACTGCCCCTCCCTCACCCTCCCACTCACCCTCACCATCTCACCTACTGCCCCTCCCTCACCCTCCCACTCACCACCTCACCTAC
>CM025672.2:1081994-1101033 GCA_014621495.2 Entosphenus tridentatus | reverse complement strand
CCCCCCCCCCCCCCCCCCCCCCCCCCCCCATAAATGTGACGTCACGTAAAAATGCGCAACTATAAATAAATATAAACAACACGTTCTATTAACATACTTTTCACATTAAATACGCACTATAATGACAATAGTTTAGAAGCGATTTGAAGCATGTTTAATATATTTTGGGGGGGGGGCAGAGCTTTGTGACGTCAACTTTGAGGGGGGGTCTGACTTTTTGTAACGTCGTGTGACGAAGGGGGGGGGGGGGCAAAAATCGTCCAAAATCGCGTTACGTCATTTATGGAAGGCGCCTTACTAGTTGGTTGTGTCGGGTGGTGGTGGGTTTTAACGACACATATATTTACGCGCTCTAACCCAAAAAACCTCTACCATGTAGTTCATGGTGCATGATATTGATGCTCCACCACCAACACTCTATGGGCATGCGTCCGTGGTATGAGCACGCTCGCTGTGCGTGCTTGTTCTTTATGGTGTTTACATTTTTGAGAAACAACCAATTATGGACCAACCTGGCTTCGGGTGTAATTTTATTTTGTTGCAACCTGTAGTCTGTATTTTCTTCTGAAAAAAAATGGGACATTGTGAACAGGCGTTCCATCGTGACTCACAGCATGCGAGGAGAGGTGAGCATTCCCAACACCGTGCAAAGTCGTGGGGGTTAATTTAAACCATTATTTACCACTCGGGTCAGTGACGTATCATATATAAACGGCTAAATATTCCCGGAAGATTAGACGATTTTTTAAATCTTGACTTGAAGCGTTCGTGACTGCAGGAATCCATACTCTTTGGTTCTTTCGGTAAAGTCACGTAGGTATAGAATAAAAGAAATCACGACGTTTCGATCGAAACACAAGCTGTAACACAATATATGTGCTGCACTTCAAGTTACTCGTACGTTATTTATTTTTTAATTATTTATATTTAGTGACTCGCTTACTTTTTTCGATGTTGCACTTCTATTGTTGTTGAAATGTTTGTTGTTGTAACTTTACTGATCCTCCCCCACCGGATATCCGTGAAAAAGAGATTCATAGCTCATCGGATTCCTCCTCCCTCCTCTTCCTCCCTGCGCCCCCACCCGGGCCCCTCCCTCCTCCTCCCTCCCCCCTCCCTACCTCATTCCTCCTCCAGTCGAAACAAATATTCGGATATTTGTACAGAGCGCAGTTTGAGGTGTTGAGCTTGATCGGCGGACATGGCAGCGGGGTGGCGTTGTCCGCATCTTCTGCTGTGGATTTTACTCACAGCCCACACGGGTAAGTGACTTGCGAATTACGCTTACAAGTTAAACAATCAAAAACACATCACTTTCACGCGGTCTCTATAACGCATTGCAATTAGGCATAGCGAGTATACTTATAATTGCAATCAACACGAAAGTATTTTATTTGCTAAAGATGAATATTCGTATTTTTTGTGCAGGTGACGCGCAGACCACGACAACATATCCACGTAAGTCGCACCACCTCGTTTTGCTGCAGACGTTCAGCATGTTGGGACAATTACAATATTGTACTAAATAACGATACGAAATTAGCATTCGCTTTTTAGTTGTGTGAATTATATAGGTAACAATATATACAAGTTAGACACTACGTCTCCTTCAATATTTCCCTTCACGTTAAACAACTAAATATTAATCTTTACACATCCCGTCAGCCACATGGCCTTGTGGGAGTGCACGTCTTCAGCAGCATTGGTTCAACATAAGCAAATAACTCTGGGCCGGCTTCAACAATCAGTGTCTCATCAGCAGAGCCGGGCTTCGCTTGAACCGATTGTCTGGTGCGTATTTACAAGGACCCTGTCTATTGGATACGAGTCCTAGTGTGGTGCAAACCTGGGATAGCATCGTTTTGCAAAATGTAAGCAGGGTCAGAGATGGGAAGGAGGTATCGTCTACTTATCTGTTTAGATTTGACAGGTCAATTTCCTTGACGGTCATCATATTACAAATGTGAACCGTATAATGCCCGGATTTTTTTTTATAGAGCATCAATCACAAAACATGGTTCACTCACTTGTACAATATAATTGAATACAGTTTATTTACTACTATAGTTACTCAATAATGTCAGTGTGTAACGCGCGTGACGTCACTCCACGTCGCCCAGCCCCCCTCATTAATACTCACGAACAGGTGACGTCCTCCAAATGGACACCCCCCCCCCCTCCATTAATAATAATTAGCGGGTAACGTCACTCCACATGGGAGGGCGAGGCGCCTCCTCCCCCCTCCTCGGCGTCAACTTACAACCCTCACTACAAAGGCAGAACCCTCACGTCACGCGATCTCCATAACGCTATTGAAACATAGAAGTGTTGTGTACTTAATGACGACGTGAACGCAGGTCTTCATGTAAGGGCTTGCGCCGGTTTATTAATAAGGGTTGAGACAACTTCACCAGAGGTAGGTGCCCTACACTGGGTCCTTCACGTGGACCCTCGGCTCTGTCTGTCCCTAGCTCGGCTAGCTCTTGGGCTCTCTCTCTCGAGTCGGATCGGGGGATCAACCAACACCGACCGACCGGGAAGAGCAGCACCTTCCACAACTTCAGCCGGCTTCTTTCCAGACTCCCTGAGCTCTATCCCTGGCTGTCTCTTCAAACTCTCTCCATCCGGGCTCCCACAATGACCCCGCTTTCGTCACGGGGTCCCCCTTAAATATCACAAGGAGACATGACGTCATCGCACCGCATAGCGCGCATGACGTCACGTCCCCATTTTACTCCTCTACAGAAGTAAAAAAGACGTCTTGATGAACAAGGGATTGTAATCTTTTAATGAAATAAGTCTGTGTCACGGCAGCCTTACAAATTGCACACGAATGGATGCAATAAATATTACGTCACGCGTTGCTTTTCGCTTTTTTTTTGTTTCAGATTTACTGCTATAGGCTAGTATATAGAAAACCTGCACAAATGCATTGCAAACACACACAGAATAGGCATTACCCTTTCCGGCGATAATGCAACAGGAAGTGTCAAGATGTTTAAACACCAAATAGATGCACCTATCGCAAGACATCATGGTTGCGGTAAAACATGCAAACAAGCACGCTCAGAAAAAATGTATTGTCTTTGTTTCTGATTGGCCTACACCAGAGACAGCCTCCTTCGTGACCTTGTGTCACCGCCAGTCTTAGACCAGATAATGCCAAAAGGCGAGATGTACAAAGATAATACAATTATCAAAGCATTGATAGCTCCGGTTGAGCAGTTATATATTGCAATAGGTGTCTATTTGGTGTTTGAACATCTTAACACCTCCTATGTTCAGATGTTTTGTTGATTTTTAACTAGTGAAAATAATCAAAGATAACACCAAATACCATGTGTTGTCCAGCACATCGATTGACACGTGCAAAGTAAAGCACATAAACGCACGTGAAATGTCGGTATAGCAAACCCCCATTTTCTCGCGCGGGTTTAACTATCGCGGTATTAGGGCTTTTTCACGCCTAAATGTATTGAGGTACAGTTTGCTGATCGCACCCCCGCGAGATTCCTGCTGCACGGCATTGTAACTGCACTGCTCGCGATGATGACGCCGCCGCTGCTGCCGTGGAAGAAGAACGCACGAGGCGCCATTTTGTCTCCATCTCGTCTCACACGTGGCCCCATTGCGGGTCCCAGGCCACGTGGCGGCGTTCATTTATACCTGATGATTGCTTGTGTTGCAATCGAACGTCGTGATTTTTATTTTTATTTATTTTACTTTTATTAATTTTTATTTTTTACCTACGTGACTACCGAAAAAACCTAAGAATATGAATAAAAATCGGGTTTTTCCCCTTTTTTCAGGCAACCAATGATGCCAAAAGGCATCCTCTGGTCTAGCACCAATTGAGACGAGGCTCAAAAGAAAGCCGTCTCTGATGTGGACCAATCAGTGTCAAGGACAATGCATATATTATCAGTGTGTTATTTGTTTGCATTTTGCCCACACGTATTGTGGTTAATGCAGACATGATTCCTCGTAAAAAGGTTTCAGTTTTGTTGCCAGCAAAAAGGGGAAAACCCCTATTCTTATGTTTGGGTTGATGTTTGGGCACGAGTCGAACTCCATTGGACAGCGGGCCGATTTGGATTCAAATGCACCTCCCACGGGTCACACAAGTGAAAAGCATAATAATACTGTATTAATTTACTGAAAATCAGCTGTATAAAAACGGGAAAGCTAAATCCATGGCAACAAAACCACGTAAAGTTTAAAACGCTGAAATTTTTTTTTTGTAATTGCATCAAAGTTCAGAACAATCGGATTGGGATCTCGCTACCTTTCATTGCTTGTGTAGTGGATTCAACTGAGTCGCAGACGTACTCTTTGGAGGCAACACATGTATTAATACCAACACACGGGGTAATTACCCCTTAACACCATAACAACTTATGGTGGTGGACCACCAGGCTAACTGCACTAATTACACAGTAACTAGCTACAATGGACCGGACCACAGCTTGAGTCCAGGCCCACGTGTTGGACTCTGTAGGAAGTAGAAAGTAGATTAAGGTTTCTTCAGGATGAACAACAGCAGCCGGTCCCTTTCGGGGACCTGGCTTATATCCTCCGTGGAGTAGCTGGCTCCGTTCTTAGCCACGATCACCTTCGAGAACCCTCGAGCAGGATCTTGGCCCTAACATGTGACCATCCCTAGCCCCCACTTGGGGGCCCTGTGTAGACTTAACCGGTCACGTGTCCTCTGGGGTCAACCAGAGTGCCACGGCCTATAGTATCCCCATTCCCTGTGGCCAACACTCTCACACCGTATCCTGTAGGGGTCGGCACTGCACTTAGAGCGTGGTGCCATCCAGCGCTGTCAGTCAGCGCTCACCGAGCACCCTCCAGGGCCAGTACTCCACCCACATACACGTGGTTCCAGCGATGTCAATACACCGCACACCGTGCCTCTCTAGAGCCGGTATTACACAGTGACATCCGTGATGTCACTACATCACCCCCACTTCGTAACACTCAGCCGTCACGGCTGCCACCTCCCCCTATTAAAATGAACAAGGTGACTAGCAATATAAAGTTAATAAAGCGATTAAAACCCCTATGTGTTCCTCAACAATAACAATTAACAAATAAATACCCAAGGCCACCTATACAATACATACATTATCTACCAATGTACAGTAATGAACAGGAAAAATGGCGGAAGTATAGAACAAGAACCACGAGAAACAAACCAAAATGCAATAAAACACGAATGCTCAGAACCCGCTCCATCACCAACATCTCCCACCCTCACCGTGGAACAACACCCGCACGCACAATAAAGGCCAGGTTCAGCCAATGACCGATATGGCCTGCCGAGTGCGACAACCAACTGATGGTGTGGGAGCGGGTGTGTATGGGGATCACAAAAACCGAAGAGTCTTTGATCAAGTCCGTGTGCCCGGGCCCCCAGGGGAGGTGGGCTTGCTCTCGCTGGAGGTCCCGGAAGAAATATGCAAATGTCCCTTCGAAGCCGGCTCCTCATGAAGAGCAGTTGGCCGGGTGGACGGGTTCTCCTCTCCCGAATCTGGAGCCGACGGCACAGGTGGCGGCTCGGGGGACGTTAGGTGCATGGTACCTAAGAATGGGATCACACGACTCTGCTGAGGACCAACCTCAGCGGAAACACACCTCACCTCACCGGACACATCTGACTCGGCCCCTGCGGTGTGGAGATGGAGTGAACTCACGCAGAGTGATGAAAGGCTTGAGGCATAAGGGATGTACAAACCAACTCCCCTGCCCCAAGCGGATCTGGACACACTGTGGTCAAATGACCCGAATCACATCAACCGGCTCTTTCCAGGGTTTAAACAATTTGGGCGATGTATCCACCGCTACCTGTGGACAGTGCAACCAGGCTCTGTCCCCTGGCGCCCACTCATGTGCAGAAGTACGGGAACCCCTCAGCTGCTCATTTTCCAATTGGCGCAAATTGGTATTTTCCCTGGAAGCCTCCTGCACTTCGGAAAGCTTTTGAAGGGTAAAGTGCACGGAGTCAGAAATTTCAAATTTAGCCTTGTTGGGCGCGGCTCGTAACTGGACATCAATCCGGGGGTCGTGTTCTCTCCTGTATATTAAAAACGGTGAGTAGCCAGTTGATGCGTGAGGAGCCATCCTATATGCAGCCAGGACTCCGGGAATATGCAAATCCCAGTCGAATTGGGATTTGCTGACCTGATGGCTCAACTTGGAGGTCAGAGTCCTGTGCAGCCGCTCAACCATGCCATCCGTCTGCGGGTGGTACGGTGACGTGAGTATTTTCTTTGTTCCCAACAAATCGCACACCTCCCGAAACAATTTTGAAGAACATGAATTGCCCTGATCGGTCAGAAGATGTTTGGGAGCACCCTTGTCCATTACATAGCCATTAAGGAATGCCTCAGTGATCGTCGCTGCCGACTGGTTGTGGAGTGGCCAGGCCACAGGCCATCGTGATAAATACTCGACTCCCACTAGTGTAGTAAGTTGCAGGAGGCTTGGACGACGTAGTTGGAGGCACACTTATTTATTAACACCAACGTATTTACAGAGACGGGGATACACAACACTCGAAGGGGTATCGGCCCCTTCACCCGTCTAACAGGGAGACCCAACGTCTAACCCGGCTAACCTACTCCCAAGTCCTCCACTACAGAGCTAGGGGAGGCTATCTATCCCAGCCCTGGTTAAGCCCGGGATCACGGCACCCTGAGTCTCCAGACCGGCTCTTATAAGAACATCGGTCTGGGCTCTCGGGACCACGCCACTGGCTTTCCCTGGTCGGTCCTGACAAGGACAGCGAGCCAGGGGAGTTCCAGGGCCTATTCTAGCTGGTCTTCAATCTTCACTGGTTAAGCTAACACTCGACCCCGAGCCCTCCGGCTCTTCACCTTATATAGCAATCTCCCCCCGGGGGGGGGCTATGGGGGATGGCAGGTGCGGACGTTGATGTACGCACCTTCTCTGTGTACGGACATAACCACGCCCCTTGTGTTTGTTTCCCATCCGTACCAATACACCTCTACATCACCCCCCCCTGTACAGCCCGCAGCCGTCCCCGGCTGCAACAAAATCTCAACAAGATGCCTCTCCCCCCGACGTCGCGTGTGCCTCGCGTAACTGTAACAACAACAACAATAACCAGTAACCAACAGAGGGAAAAAAAATGACCCGACGCACCCCCCCCGAATAAATACCCCATCCCATAAACACACCACATATATACAAGCGCCCGGGACGCCCCCCGCAAGGTCCCCACCAGCGGCCGACCTCACAAAAGTTTGCGCGTTTTTGCGCGCGTTCTTGCAGCGGGGCCGTCACAAGGGGCAGCCCCGGTTGGAGCAGTAGTGGGCGTCAATAGTTCGGGTGCGGGAGCGTCCGGTATGTCCAATGAGCGACCCCCGACCCCCCCGGGTGGGGTCGCCGGACGTGGGCACGTCAATCCCGGTGCACCTGGAGGTGGAACAGTCGGTGACAAGTCAATCGAAGGCAGCGAAGTCAGGGAGTCGGTGGACCCCTGACATGTTTGGCCACGTGTGTGTGTGTGTGGAACATGGGGCGCAATGAACGGTTTCAACCTGGAGGGGTGCACGTACCACCGACGCTTCCCCCATCGGATGCGTATACATTGTGGGCGCAAGACCTGCACGACTTCCACTGGCCCCCGCCACGGCCGTACTAGCTTAGACGAGGTCGCCAGTGGCACCTGGGGACAGTGCAACCACGCCTTGTCCCCCGGTTTCCATTGGAGCACATATGCCCGACCCAGCCTAAGCCTCTCATTCGCCCTCTGGCGGAGTTCCGAATTCTGTATGGCCACCTCCCGCGCCTCTGTTAATTTATCGATGTTACATTTGACGTGGTCGGACAATTTAGAGTTTGCATGCGGCGTCGAGAGCTTTAGCTGAGTCGCAACAGGCGGGTTAGCCTCGCGACCATACATCAGGAAGAAGGGTGAAAATCCGGTGGCCGCATGAGGAGCCATTCTGTAGGCTGCCAAAACCCCCGCAATGTGAAGGTCCCAATCGGTCTGGGATTCAGAGACCTGTTGGGACAGCATGGACGTGATAGTCCGATGCAGCCGTTCCACCATCCCGTCAGTTTGCGGGTGATATGGGGAGGTCCGAATTTTCTCCGTACCCAGGAGCTCGCACACTTCGCGGAGGAGTTTCCCTGAAAATTTTTTACCCTGGTCGGTCAGCAGCCGCTCCGGAGCACCTTTGTCGAGGACGTAGCCCTGGACAAAGGCCTCCGCGATGGCTGCTGCCGACTGGTTAGCTAAGGGCCAGGCCATAGGCCATCTCGTGAAATATTCAACCCCTGTCAATAAGTACCTATTTCCCCTAGGTGTAGCGGGAAATGGCCCGAGAATATCCAGTGCAACGAGCTCGTTAATCCGGGAAACTTTTATCGACTGCAGCGGAGGGTTGGACCCCATCGCCGGTGGTTTCCGCTGCGCGCATTGAGTGCATGACCCCAGGAGATCACCCACGTTCCTTGCCATGCCCGGCCAGGAAAAATCGAGCTGGAGCATGGCAAGGGTCTTGTGAGTCCCCAGGTGAAGGAGCCGCTCATGCGCAGCCCACACCACTCTACCCCTCAATGCGGAAGGCACCACCAGCCGGTGGCGGCGGGATCTCCCGTCCCAGTGCATTAAAAGCCCCTGGAACAACCCCCACGAGTCAACTTTTCCCGTCCCCCGACCAACCCCCCCGATGCGACGGCGCAAAGCGAGGAGGGAGGTGTCCTCCATTTGGAGGCGTCCCCACTCCGCCACGGACAACCCCAGCAAGGAATCCCTCCCTTCTTGCTCGATAGGACCCGAAGTTGAAGGCGCATCGGCGGCCGCCGCAAGGACCGAATCAGCGATCACATTCGGAGGTCTACAACGCCCCGAACCCAAGAGGCAAGCGCACTCGGAGGTGGGTGGCAAACGCGACAGAGCGTCTGCGTTCGTGTGGCGGACGCCCTTACGATAGGTGGTGACAAAATCGAAATCTTGGAGAATCTCCAACCATCGAGACAACTGTCCCGATGGTTGTTGAATCCGCAAGGCGTATTGCAGCGCCGCATGATCTGTACGGACGGTGAAACGTCGACCGTACAGATATGGGCGGTACTGCTGAATGAAATAAACGATCGCCAATAGTTCACGACGGGTAACGCAGTACCGTTGTTCCGCCGGAGACAACACCCGACTACCGTAAGCTACCACATGCTCTACGCCCCCAATGAGCTGCGAAAGCACGCCCCCAATGCCCGTGTTGCTTGCGTCTGTATCGAGCAAGAAGGGTTGTGAAAAATCAGGATAACTCAATGGCGGAGCCCCCACCAGGGCGTCCCGGAGGGAGCGAAAAGCAGCCTCCTCCTCCGGTCCCCAATGAAACTTGACTCCCTTGGATGTCAAGGCATGCAAGGGTTTCGCGATTGTAGCGAAGTCAGCTACAAACCGTCGGTAATATCACGCAAATCCAATGAAACTCCTAACCTCCCCCACCGAGGTGGGAGTCGGCCAGGAGCTGACACATTTCGTTTTGGCGGGATCCGTGGCAATCCCCGAGCGTCCGACAATGTGACCCAAATATCGCACCGATTCGCGGAGCAAATGACACTTCTGCGGTTTGAATTTCAAATTGGCAGCCCGCATTTTGAGGAAAACAGCACGCAACCTCTGGAGGTGGTCATCGAATGTTTTACTAAAGACGATGACATCGTCTAAGTAAATCAAACACGAATCCCATTGCAACCCCGCCAAGACCAGTTCCATTAACCGCTGAAAAGTTGCCGGCGCAGAATGTAGCCCCATTGGCAAACGGTTAAATTGGAAAAGGCCGTGCGGCGTACGGAAAGCAGTCTTAGGTTTAGATTCCTCATCCAGAGGGAGCTGCCAGAATCCAGAAAGCAAATCCAACGTGGAAAAGAACCGCGCCCCCGCCAGGGCATCAAGCGATTCATCCATCCGAGGAAGCGGGTATGCATCGGCTACAGAAATCTTGTTTAACCGACGAAAATCGACACAAAACCGCAGTGAGCCATCGTGTTTTTTTAACTAAAACGATCGGCGCACCCCAAGGGCTGGTAGAAGGGGATATAATATCCGCAGCTAGCATGTCGTCTACGGCCGATTTGACATGATCCTTTTCGGCGGGACTCAACCGAAAGGGATTTTGGCGGATTGGCGCGCTGTCACCTGTATCAATATGGTGTCGCAGCAATTTAGTACAACCAATATCAAATTTGTGTTGACTAAAAACGTCGGAAAACTCGCGCAGGAGAATTCGAAGCCTCTCACGCTGTGAGTCGGACAGGTCCACTGATCCCGCGCAAAGCGCATCCAGCCATCCCTCATCACGGTCTGAATGCGGTCGCGACGGAGGATCGGTGCTCACCTGACTCACGACCGGGTCCTCACAGGGCGCCGGCGTTGCGTGTGCAAGCACGGTCCCTTGAGGAACCACGGCCGTTCGTGATCCCACATTAAGGACCGCAATGAAGGGGTCCCGTCCCCTTTCACCATGGTCTGAGCCGCTAGCAAATCAGGTCCATTGACCCCGGCTCTAGATGGTCCCAAGAGGACCCCCCGATCCGCAACTCCCTTAGCAAACGGCCGACGCAACCTAAGAGGCACGAGCATCTGAGCTCCCGGTGGTACGCGTACAGTCCTCGCCACGAGCGCCTGCACCGTCGCAAATTCCCGACGCTCAGTAGCGGGGGAGGACAAAAACATCGTACGTCGGCCCGACGGGAGTTCGATGCAACCCTGGTCGATCAATATACGGATAGGCATTTTGGCCAAGAAATCCGTCCCTAACAGGCACGGAACCGCCAGCGAGGAGGAGACCAACACCGGGCCGGATAATTTGATGTCCCCAATACAAATTTGCGCGCGGATCTGTCCAATGATGCCCAGCGAGCCCCCGTTAGCAGCATAGCATGGAACCTCAACGGGGAGCAAAGGACGGCTTTGAACGGGAAGGATATTATAAATTAAATCGGATATAATAGTCGCCGATGCTCCCGTATCAATTAAAACCCGCACCTCAACCCCATCAATGTGACCGAGCACGACCGACGACCCCGCCGACGCGGCAACAACACGATGGGCGAGCTCCGACCACTGCCCCGGTTGGAGCGCCCTCCGCATTTCGGAACACTCCGACGCAACACCCGGCGATTTGCGACCCCTGTTCGTTGCAGTGAGTGAGTGTGTGACAGGTGTGTGCCTAGGCCAAACATGTGGGGTGCCACGACTCGCCGGATTCTGCTGCTGGAGCTTGGGTAGAGGCGGCGCGGCGTCCGGACGAGGCGTCGCTCCGCGCTGTCGAGGAGCCCGGCATCCCGAAGCCACGTGGCCCTGAAGGCCACAGTTGTAACAACGTGTGAGTGCCCCAGACGGCCTGGGCTGATCCTGGCGGCTCGGTCCGTTCTGAGCTTGTGGTCGCGCGGATCTCCACTCCAACGGCCGCTCCACCACGCAGACCTCCTCCGATGGGAGGGTGGTTGCCGCCATGGCATGCCCGGCCACCGCCTTGCTGGCCTTGCGACGCAGGGACCGCAAACTTGCGTGGATGTGGCGCGCGGCCAGCAAGGAACACATCTCTGTGTCGTCTTGTGCCAAGACGGCAACGTCCAACTCGTCCGCCAGCAGCAACAGCTTTTCAGTGACCATGGCGTCCACTCCCTCCTCGTCCATCCGCGGAAAAGCTGCCTTCGCCAGGGCCAGGAGAGCTGTTCGGAAAGCCAGGGGCGATTCCTTGGCGTCCCGATGGCGATCGTGAAACAACTGCCTGCAGTCTGAAGGCGGCCCGTAGACAGCGGACAGAAGCTGCAGCGCCAACTGCAGCGTGGCGCGCTTTTCCTTTGGCGCCGAGGTGAGGGTAGCCAGGGCGTCATTGTCGAGCATCGCCGGCAGCGCGCGTAGTGCTTCATCGTCCGTCCAATTCGCCATTTCCTGGTGAGCGAGGAACCGTCTTCTGAAGCCTCCCCAGTCCCCGTCCTCGCCCACGAACTCTTTGAGGGGTGGTAGTCGCTGCTGTAATGCGACGTCCGTGGTCGTGGATCGCGCCCCGTTGTTCCCGGCACTCGGTACAGTGTGGCCGGGCAGAGCGTATGGCATCGCCTGTCGCTCCGTTGGTGACGCGCCGGCCGTTGTTGATGACGTTGCAGCTTCAGCTTGGCAATCGGCGGTCACCTGATGTAGGCCAGCCCCGCCCTCTGCTCCCACTGTAGCGATGGCGGCAAATTTGACTGTTGGCCGCGTTGAGACGGCGGGAAGCGGCGCTGCGTGTCGGCGATCGTCGACCCGTGCAGCTTCTCCAGCCCCCAGCCGCGTGATCTCTTCCAACGTGGCGGCTGCAGTGTAGAGCAGCTCCGCCAGGCGGGAGTGAGCCAGCCGAAGTCTCTCAGCCGACGCTCCCCACCCTTCCTGGCGTTGTGGAGCGGGTGTACTCGGCCCTGGCCGCTCGGATCCGTCTTCGGCCATCTCGGGCGCCGAGTCGGCCGAGGTGTCCTCCATCTCCGGCTCCCTGGTACGAGTCGTCCCTCGTGTGTCCATCGTTGAAAAACCACTTCCGACACCAGATGTAGTAAGTTGCAGGAGGCTTGGACGACGTAGTTGGAGGCACACTTATTTATTAACACCAACGTATTTACAGAGACGGGGATACACAACACTCGAAGGGGTATCGGCCCCTTCACCCGTCTAACAAGGAGACCCAACGTCTAACCCGGCTAACCTACTCCCAAGTCCTCCACTACAGAGCTAGGGGAGGCTATCTATCCCAGCCCTGGTTAAGCCGGGATCACGGCACCCTGAGTCTCCAGACCGGCTCTTATAAGAACATCGGTCTGGGCTCTCGGGGCCACGCCACTGGCTTTCCCTGGTCGGTCCTGACAAGGACAGCGAGCCAGGGGAGTTCCAGGGCCTATTCTAGCTGGTCTTCAATCTTCACTGGTTAAGCTAACACTCGACCCCGAGCCCTCCGGCTCTTCACCTTATATAGCAATCTCCCCCCGGGGGGGGGGGGCCATGGGGGATGGCAGGTGCGGACGTTGATGTACGCACCTTCTCTGTGTACGGACATAACCACGCCCCTTGTGTTTGTTTCCCATCCGTACCAATACACCTCTACACTAGCAAATACTTATTCTCACACGGGGTAGTGGGAAATGGACCAAGGATGTCCAGAGCAACTAATTCATTTACGCGGGAGACCCGAATCAATTGCAAAGGTGAACAACAGGGTTTCGGCGGCGGTTTCTGCCGCGTGCACTGCACACACCCTTTCAATAAATTAGCGACGTCTTCAGCCATGCCAGGCCAGAAGAAGTCCAGCTTAAGTGTGGCCAATGTCTTATGCACACCCAGGTGCAACAAGCGCTCGTGTACCGCCCAAATGGCCTTACCCCGCAGGGCAGTGGGCACAACAATGTTATAATGGTGCAACCCTCCATCCAGGGTAACTCAAGGGCGGAGCACTCACCAGGGCATCACAAAGGGAACGGAAAGCGGTCTCTTCCTCCGGTCCCCAATAACATTTTACGCCCTTTGCCGTCAAGGCGTGGAGGGGTTTGTCTATAGTGGAAAAGTTTGCGACGAACCGCCGATAGTAGGAGGCAAACCCGATGAAGCTACGGACCTCACTGACCGAAGTGGGCGTAGGCCATGAGCTGACACACTGTGTCTTATCAGGATCCATAGAGATACCTGAACGACTCACAATGTGCCCCAAGTACCGCACGGATTCCCGGAGGAGGTGGCACTTCTGCAGCTTAAATTTCAAATTAGCAGACCGCATTTTCAGGAATACCACCCGCAGTCGTTCGAGGTGTTCCTCGAACGTCCTGCTGAAAACAATAACGTCGTCCAGGTAAATTAAACAGGTATCCCATCGGAGACTGGCCAAAACTAATTCCATTAACCGTTGGAATGTCGCAGGAGCTGAGAAGTCCCATAGGGGACCGATTGAACTGAAACAGGCCCAAAGGTGTCCGAAAAGCGGTATTGGGTTTTGACTCCTCGTCAAGGGGGAGTTGCCAAATTCCGATAGCAGGTCTAATGTGGAAAAATATTGTGCCCCTGCTAAGGCGTCCAGTGGTTCGTCCATCCTTGGGAGTGGATATGCGTCGGCCACAGAGATATTATTAAGGCGACAAAAATCCACACAAAATCTCAGTGACCCATGGTGCTTTTTAACGAGCATGATGGGAGCCCCCCATGGACTGGTGGAAGGGAAAATAATGTCAGCAGACAACATGTCATTAACAGACGATTTTACATGTTTCTTTTTGGCGGGGCTTAGCCGGAACGGATTTTGACGAATGGGGGCGGCGTCACCCGTGTCGATGTGGTGGCGCAACAAGTTAGTGCAGCCGACATCATATTTATGTTTGCTGAAAACATTGGTAAATTCAAGTAACAGGGTGCGCAATGCGACAGGTTGCGAACTGGACAGGTCTCTGGATCCGGAACAAAGCGAATCCAGCCATCCTTGATCACGGCCCAAATGCGGATGCGGAGCAGGATCAGTGTTCACATGCCCTATCAACGGCTCCCCCATGGGTGCCGGCGCCACGTGAGCCAGCACGGTCCCCTGTGGGACCACAGCCGTCCGTGATCCCGCATTTAGGACCATGACGCAGGGGTCTCTGTCTCCCCTCACTATCGTCTGTGCCACCGCCAAATCCAAACCCTTCACCGCTGCATTAGACGGACCCAACAGGACACCATGATCCGTCATACCCACACCGAGAGGTTTCCACAGCCGTAGGGGCATCAACATCTGCGACCCTGGCGGTACGTGTACTGTCTGGGTAACCACCGCTTGTACCGTCGCGCAGGCCGTACGTAGACTGCTAGGGGCGGCCAAAAACACTATGCGGTGGCCCGAAGAAAGCTCAATGCAGCCTTGGTCAATGAGGATTTTAATCGGAATCTTAGCCAAAAAGTCCGTTCCAAATTAACATGGGACTGCGAGAGAGGATGACACCAAGACTGGCCTGGACAGTTTAATATCTCAAATGCAAATTCTTGGCCAAAGATCCTCCGTTTGCCGCATAGCATGGAACGTCAACTGGAAGTAACGGCCGACATTGAACGGGGAGTATGTTATAAATGAGGTCGGAAATGACCATTGCCGATGCCCCTGTATCAACTAGCACCCGAACCTTGACACCCACGATTGATCCTGTAACCACGGAGGACCCGGCCGACGCAGCAACTACCCTATGAGCCAACGCGGACCACTGACCTGGTCCGAGCTCCCGTACAAACCCACCTCCCCTCACCGAACCGACACCCGAATCACAAGAATTGTCAAGCGTGGCGCTGTGAGTCGTGTGTAATGTGTGTGGGGGCCGAGCATGTGTGGTGCTGCGACTTGCCGGAGAATGCTGTGATGACTTGGGAACTTGGGTATCGTCCGGTCGAGGTCCTGATTCGCGCTGCCGCGGAGCCCGGGACCATGAAGCAACGTGGCCCCGGAGGCCACAGTTGTAACAGGTCACGAGGGCCGTTGCCGGCCTTGGTTGGTCCTGTTTTCGCGCCGTGTACTGGGTTGGACCTCATTCTGTGGGATCACATGCACCCCCCAGCCATCTCCCCTCAGGAGGCCTGGTCCTTGATAACACAACCACCTAGAACAGGTTTGTACCGCTTCCCACCGAGGGGCGGGGTTCTGTGGGATCACACACACCCCACAGCCCCCTTCCCTCAGGAGGCCTGGTCAGGGATGACACAATCACCCGCACCGGTAAGTATTGTAAGTCGCCCGGTTTGGTGTGTGCGTGTTCCAACATCACCACCACACATGCGCGGGTGAACCGGGTGGAGGTGGTGGGGGACAGGGAGTGGTGGGGGTAAATGTCTGGGCGAGGGCATCGAGAGGTGGGGTTAGAATTTGTGGGAAACGAGAGTTGGATTGAGATAGAAGCTTTAAAACTAGAATGTATAATAGCTCGTAAATATTAAAACACGTGGCACGCCAGAGGAATGGGCTTTAGGCGCTGGGTCTGGCCCGTGGGCCGTATGTTTGACACCCCTGATGTATGGTAACTTCAAACAACAGGATGGGGTGGGTGTCATTCGGAACCTTCAACCAAACTCGAGTTTTCCTATTGGTTGCTTTTGAGTTTGTAGATCGCGGATTTGCTGACTGCGACTATTTTCAAGGATGTAACCAGACCTATGATGAGCAAGGGTTTGTGCTGTGCTACGATTCATGCAGTGGTAACACCAAGGAGTGCGTGGCGTTGAATTACAACTTGAGCCCCTTTTATGGGGTCTATGATTTTCTCTCATTACAAATGAATAGCAACGTAAATGGCATTGGCCAAACATACTAATTTTCACAAAAAAACATCTCAAGGTGACGAGATGTTATCTCCCTCGCCTGATATGCAGAAAGTCGTGGATTCGATCCCAACCCTGATGCCTGCTGCATGTTATCCCTGTGGTCGTGTGTATTTTTCTCCGGGTCCTCCTGTTTTTCCATCCAGATTTACAAACAACTGCTTAAATGATGTCTGCTATAAATTTCCACACGATGCTAAGCTACTTCCTTCAGCTGTCATTTGTGGTAAGGTCATTTCTGAAAAAAGGAGCTAATAGCTCAGTGGGCCTTACCTGGTAAAATAAAATATTTTATCATGAGGCCTCCTTTGCCAGTACCAAAATATAAGAATAGGGTTGTCTTCTTTTTTCTGGCAACAAAACTGAAACCTTTTACAGGGAATCATGTCTGCATTAACCACAAGACTTGTGGTCAAAATGCAAACAAAAAACATACTATGATAATATATGCATTGCTCTTGAAACTGATTGGTCTACACCAGAGACAGCTTTAGACCAATCAGTTTCAAGGACAACTTTCTGTCTCTGGTGTAGATTAATCAGTTTCAAGGACAATGCATATATTATCAGAGTATGTTTTTTTCGCATTCTGACCACAAGTATTGTGGTTAATGCAGACATGATTTCTCGTAAAAGGTTTCAGTTTTGTTGCCAGAAAAAAAGGAGAAAAACATTCCTAAAATATTTAAGTTAATAATCCTTTACAGATGTTTTACGGGAAGATATCCAACAGACAATGGTTATTCTATGAGATCTCTTTTACCAGTGGCAAAATATAATAGTAGGTTTTTACCCTTTTAACTGGTACAATAAAGGTGTCAGTTTTGTACCAGTTAAAAGGGTAAAAACCTACTATTAAGACAATGGTTATGTTCAAGGTGTCAGTTTATTTTTAAGCTTCCCTCATCACCAATTTTTTTCTAAAGTCACACAATCCCCCATAGAGTAGTGTGGTTAATGCAGACTTGATGCAATGGAATGGGTGTCTAAATGGTGTTTTAACATCTTAAAACCTGTAGAATTGCCGCAAAGCATACATCCAATTTGTGTTTCATCACCTTGATACCGACAAAAAGGTTCCCGTAGGTTAAACTGCCAACCAGAGCGATTTAAGGTTTGATATTTAAAATTGCCTTGTGCCGTTCGCCTTTTAGCGTTGTTCTCTGTTCTAATACCGGTGCAGAGATTAGACCATAGAGGAGGTTGTCTCTGGTGTAGGCCAGTCAGTTTCAAGGTCAACGCATACATTATTATTATCACAGTACATTTGTTTGCATTTTTTACCACCAGTATTGTGTGGTTCATGCAGAATTGATGCTTTGTGATAATACAACTCCCGTATTCTTGCAGGACGGGGTAAAACCTATTATTTTTTCATAATATTGATACAGGCAAAATGGGTTCCGTAGATTTGAATATAGCTTATTCAGCCCTTGCTTGACAAGGCGCACAAGAATCGCTGGCAGTGTGCATTAAAAATGTTTTTTTCCCCACGTGCAAAATCGTCACCCAGGCATTACCTGAACTGATTGTTTAACACCGGGCTTGTGTTACAAAACATACTTCACCCGTTCCATTTAGGAACGAGGTTTGGTTTACTCCTCTGCTCCGGTCTTCCATTGCATCATCCCCTTTTGACTCTTTGGGTCTGTTTTATTTTACGACTAGAGGGTTATCTGAGGCTTAAATCACTCGAGTCATCAGATCATAATATTCTATTGCATTTTCCGGCCCAGCAACCGAAATTGTTTTATTTATTATTTTAGCCACCAATTTAACGCATAATTTCGTCAGAAAAAACGATACCTGTGATGATTATAATGAACCATGTGAAAAAGAGCTTTATAGTTCATGAGATTTTTCCAGTCTAAATAAGGATTCTGATTCTGTAGGTGATGCATGGGAATGTAAATGTGTATACAGTTGACAAATATGATAACTATGTTGCTATTAACTCTGGTGACATTGCTTGTGCGCCATAAGAGTTTTTTTTGGTTAGATCGCTTAAATATAAATGTGTTGTTAAACCTGCCACCACCCGACACAGCCGATTACTAAGGTTTGACACTTAAACAAACGTGCCAATTCGTTACTAGTTTAGCACGACGGTGTCTTGGAGAGTAAACCCACAATATCTGGATTTCATGACGCCAATAAGGCGTCATGAAATCCAGAAGGGGTATTTAGCCTTTGGGGCTGAACCTAGCCTCCCTAAACTCCCCCAGACCGTCGGAGTGGGGTGGGAAGACACTTGATCTCAGCATGACTCACCCCGTGATCAGTCCAGAGTGCGGACAAAATGTAATGGCCCCAACTGATACCCCTGAGTGAATACCATGTCAATCGTGTGGCCGTTATCATGGGTTGGGCCCTGAATAAACTTAGAAAATCTTATGGAACCCATGGTATCCTAACGGTCTGTAGCAAAACCGTCAGATGGGTCATCCATGTGTTAAAATCCCCCAGCACAATGTGTGAGGGAATTCCAGGAACAAGGGAGAGATAACCTCAGCCAGCTGAGATGTAAATCACCTTTGCTTCCAAGTTGCCTTTCAACAAGAGTGAAATACAGGCCCTGATTCCCATTCATGGCACAACGCACGATTATGTATTCAAATGACCCAACTTTGGGACCAGGGCACATGGCACAGATGAGACCAGTCTGAAAGATCACAGCCACCCCGCCACCTCTCGTTTTACTTG
>CM025672.2:1067335-1081984 GCA_014621495.2 Entosphenus tridentatus | reverse complement strand
TCTTATGTTCTGATCTGTCTGTGTGTCTCCGTTCCTCTTGTTTTATGTATTGTCTTTCTTTGGAATTTTCACACTTAAATTCTAACTTAGCAATCTTTGAAATACGTAATCGACCAGGCTATGCGTTAATTGTGTGTTGACCGACTCTCTGTGTTGTATTACATAACATTTCGATGTTTTGCTAGGTTATTTAATTTAGTGTGTTCTTTCTCCCTCTCTCCTAATGTTCAAGCTGGCGTACTTTACCACGCGTCTCCGTATTCATTGACATGTTAATTTTTTCTCCGTATTCATTGACATGTTAATTTTTTCTCTAACCCCTCCAACTCTCTGTGTCCCCGCCCCCCTATGTCTATTTAAGGCCTCGCCACAGAGACGATCTCCCTCTCTGTGCCTGTGTTACTCTCTCTCTCTCTATGTATCTTGGTGATATCTGTCTGCTTATATGTCTGTCTATAGTTTTCTGGTTAGAATTTTTGTTGCTATTTCATTTATACCTGATGATGATTGCTTGTGTTGCAATCGAAACGTCGTATGTTATTATTTAATTTATTATTTTATATTTATACGTGACTTTACCGAAAGAACCAAATAATAATTCCTGCAGTCACGAAAGCTCCAAATTCAAGATTGCACCAAGTGTCCCTAATGACATTGCTTCCCTCGTGGAGTATGATTGAATTAAGATTAATCTCAGGACTTCCTTGGATCCCTTCATATAATAAAATACACAAATGTAATTCGGGTTCATTTGATTATATATCTCTCAGCCTTCACAACTTCAACGACAACAGAGTCTACAACTGAATCAACAAGTTCGTACACTTTCGCTCAATGCCTCAACAAATTAGGCCAATAAAAAAATATCAGTGGTGCCGAAACAACTTCTACTGCTCCCAGAGGTGTGTCAGCTATTCACCACGATGGCTAGGAGATGTTATCTCCCTCGCCTGGTATGCACGCGTTAGTGGGTATGGTCTTGACCTAACGCCTTCATTTTTGGATTCTTCATGTCTCTCTGCCCGTGGTGGTGTGACATTTTCTCCAGGTCCTCTGGTTTCTTTCCCTCCCCATTTAGAGTTATATATTTTAACATATTTGGCTGCTGATATAAATATCCAGGTGACAGGCCACTTCGTTGAGCTATAATTTGTGACCAGGTTGCTTTTGAAAAAGAGTTCTTTACCTCAGTGGGCCTGGTAAAATAAAATACAGTCATCGACTTACGAACGCCCGTACTTACGAACCATGCAGCTTCAATGGCCCGAGATCAAGTATTGCTCACAGCCACCTCTAGTTCCTGGTGTTTACACACCAGGTGCAGTGCAAGGGGCTGGTAACCCCTCCACATTCAATTAATTACCACCATACCTTTAAACAGTATCCAGCTAAACTTGTGCCAGAGGCCCCGGGGGACAGCTGTCTATGACGTCTCCTGGCCAAACCCCATTTGGGGGCGCCAGGAGAATCCTTACCCTCGGGGTTCTTCCAGAAACAGCAAAAAGCCACGGCGGATGGCCACGTGGAATGTTTGAATGCTCACTGCGAAGGAGAGGTTGCCACTCCTCTCTCAGGAGCTGGACCGATACTGCCTGGATCTCTGCGTGATTCAGGAGGTCCGGTAGACTGGCTCTGGCTCCTGCCACCATGAGGGGTGGACAGTCCTCTACTCGGGGTAGGAGACTACCAAACAACATGGAGTGGCTCTTCTTCTGAACAAAATAATAAAGGGGGCATGGGAGCATGGCGGTGAGGTGTCGGAAGTTGTAAGCCAATAATCTGTGATTGCTGCTCACTCAGAGAAAGAGTTGGAGGCGCTGTTGCTGCACCTGGAGTGTGCCACTAAGAGGTGGGACCTTATCATTAGCCCCACAAAAACTAAGCTCCTGCCTGGGTATTTTGTACCATCAGGCATTCCACTTCTGCAACTCCCAATTCGTGATTGGGCAGTTGTGGAGAGTTTTCCATACCTGGGCAGTGTGATCATGACCAACTCCGGTTTCACAGCAGAGATTTCACTCCGAATCAACAGTGGCATCTTTTCATCGGCTGCATAACGCTGTGTGGAAGCTATCTGGTCTGCCGCTCCACACGAAGCTTCAGGTCTTCTCGGGGATGATCATGCCCTCCCTTCTCTATGCTTGTAAAACGTGGACCCCCCTAATGGAACATCTTCGCTCGTTAGAAACATTTAGGCTGGCCTGTAAAGTAAAAAATGTGACCCATTGTTACTTTAAAAAAATTATGGCAACAAAGTGACACGTAATATAATTGAATACATTTCAAGCACTACAACTTTGAATACAAAGTATTGAATACATTAACTAAAATAAAATAAAAAGTAAGTACATGGTAATAAAAGCAACAGTTAAATTGTGTTGGATTTAGTAATAGCATGCCAAATGATGAGTTATATAGTCTAAAAAAGAGTGTAAATCCAAATAGATTTTACAAGAAAAAGTGATTTATTTTTACTAAATATCTGAGCAATGGTAATTTAGATTTACTAAATATCTGGTGTAATCTGATTAATATTTATTATTGATCTGGGTGAAATTGATTTACATTTACTAATTGTCTGGGTGAATTGATATACGCTTACTAAATATCTGGATCAAAATGATTTGGATTTACTAAATAAAATACTTATATTGAATGTATGTTGCCATAACTTTTCCATTTTTAATCCACCCAATATCATGCCTTCATGGTGCCACAAATCACTTACGTTAAGTCAACCGATCACCATGAAAAAGATAAGAACCATGAAAAGGAACAGCAGGTTAACATTTATTCGTGCAAGTTTGTCTCAACATGTTTATCCAACATATTATAAGTACAACATACAGAGGGGCTATAAGAAAACAAAGACAGAAACCATGTATGTGTTCAATAGGGATACAATACTGGAAGTCTATTTATAATTTGTGGGCAGTACAGGCACAGATTACTTTTTTGGATGTGATTCAAGGTTTAGTCTTGTTAGTGCATTTAATTTACGACAATGTTTAAAAAAAGAAAAATCTGTAAAAACACTTTAAAATTATTTCTTTTTTATATGCGTAAATTGAAATCCTAAGGGCGAATATGTTTTTCAAACAGCTAAACGAGATTAAAACATCACGTGAATTATCTTGCATTCCCTGTACTTATACTAGTAGCCATAATCCACAATCCGGGTGAACCTATCTTTTTTAACATGCACAATTACAAGCATGGCTTCCTAACAAGTGTAACGTAGTAATCCGGCAGGAGACGAGTGAACTGGGCAGCACTCCTCTTTATTATATCACCCACGTAACACAGACATTATACAGCCTACACAAGGCGTGCCTACACTGTTACTGCTCTGAGCCTACACTGTTACTGAAGGCTACCCGACCCGTCCTAGCTAGGGTACGGGTCCCGACCACTGGCCCATCAACCCGGCCCTGATAAGGACGTCGGGCCGATGAGTACCCAGGGTCCCACCACTGGGCCACACAGAGACCCGGCCCTGATAAGGGCAGCGGGGCTAGGGATCCCAGGGTCCTAGGAGGCTTCTCCATCTTCTTTCTTCGCTGGTGTAAACTGCCTAGAGCGCTCCCGCGCGCCGCCTTATATAGGGCGGGGCTAATGCGGACCGCGATGTAAACACCCACATGCGGACCGTGATGTAGGCACCCGTATGCGGACCGGGATGTAAGCACCCACCCTGCGATGACTCGCTACACGCCGACGCTTACCACTCCTACATCACCCCCCACCACATAGCTCACAGCCGGCCCGGCTGTAAAACCCCCTTAATCAACACGATGCAGTCCCGACAATCAACCGAACACAGTGCGCCCCGTAATAACAAAGCAACAATTAACAATCGCAACACAACAAGAACATGAACAGTGACAACGAACACCCTCCGAACACCCCAATAAATAACCCAGCCCCTTAACACCCGCAAGAAGAATGCATAACCAATGTTAATGGAAGAGAAAGAGGAAAAAAAATAAACATATGTACACAACCCATGTTCCGCCGTCCCGTGACTCACAATCGCGACCCGGCGCAACCAGACCCCCACCGTCACGAGAAGCGGCGTGATTTAGCGCGAGTCCGCTTGGCCGGCCCGTCATACAAGCACCGGCCGAGTTTGTCCGACCGGCGGCCTCGGCGGTCGAGAAGGGCCTTGACCGGCCTCCCCGGATCCGCAGTTGCTGAGGGGATCCGACTGCCGGTGGTCAGCGGCCGTCAATTCCGAGACACCTGGAAGCGGGTCAGGTAAAGACATGTGAGGATCAGGTGGTGACGTCCCATTCCTCGAGTCAACAGACACATCACATGCTCGGCCATTTGGACATGAAGGAAGGGTGTGTGGCACCGTAAATGGTTTCAGTCGGGAGGGGTGAACATACCAACAATGCTTCCCCCACTTAATCTGAACACACTGGGGCCGTACAACCTGCACAATCTCGACCGGGCCCCGCCATGGCCTCAACAGTTTCGGGGACGTTGCCAACGGAGCCTGCGGACAGTGCAACCAGGCCTTCTCACCCGGTTTCCACTCGTGTATGTACGTCCGCCGTGCCCGCAACCGCTCGTTCGCCACCTGGCGAGATCTCGAGTTGAGTGTCGCCGCTTCCCGTGCCTCGGCCAACCGAGCAATATTAAATTTGATGTGATCAGCCAATTTGGACTTAGCACGGGGTGCAGAAATCCCCAACTGGGCATCCACGGGCGGATCAGCCTCCCGGCCGTACATGAGAAAGAAAGGAGAATATCCTGTCGCCGCATGGGGAGCCATCCTATAAGCGGCGAGGACACCCGGAATCTTTAAATCCCAATCCCCCTGAGCTTCGCATACCTGATGGCACAACATCGACACAATCGTTCTATGGAGCCGCTCCACCATCCCATCTGTCTGCGGGTGGTACGGGGAGGTACGCACCTTTTTAGTACCCAAAAGGTCGCACACTTCACGCAATAGGACACCTGAGAAATTCCTTCCCTGGTCGGTCAGCAACCGTTCCAGGGCACCTTTGTCCAACACATAGCCCTGGACAAAGGCCTCGGCCACGGCCGCCGCCGATTGGTTGGCAAGCGGCCAAGCCATGGGCCATCGAGTGAAATATTCGACGCCAACCAGCAGGTACTTGCTACCCCTAGGTGTCACCGGAAAGGGTCCCAAAATGTCCAGCGCAACAAGTTCATTGATGCGCGAGACCTGAATGGATTGCAATGGCGGATTAGCCGCGATCGGCGGCGGTTTTCGTTGGGCACACTGCACACACCCTTTAAGTATGGTGGACACATCGCTCCCCATGCCCGGCCAATAATAATCACGCTGGAGCAAAGCAACCGTTTTGTGAAACCCCAAATGCAACAGACGTTCATGAGCGGCCAGAACAACCTTACCCCGCATACCAGAAGGCACGACAAGCCTATGGCGTAGGGACGTACCGTCCCATTTCATAAGGAGGCCCTGTTTAATTAGCCATGAGTCGACGCCAACCGCACCCTCCCTGGAGCAATCCGCCTTGCGGCGCAGTGCGAGAAGGGAGGCGTCGGCCATTTGGAGGCGGCTCCACTCAACGAGAGACACCGAGAGCAACGAGTCCCCGCCTGTCGGAGAGAATGGAACGTCGGACTGTGGCGCATCGGCCGCGGTGAGCAGAGCTGCCGGGGGTCCCGCAATTTGAGGCTTACAATGCCCCGATCCCAAAAGACATGCACATTCCGCACGTGGTGGCAGTCGCGACAGGGCATCCGCGTTTGTATGACGCACCCCCTTACGGTAAGTAGTCGTAAATTGGTAGTCCTGGAGGACCTCCAACTAGCGGGATAACTGACCCGAAGGCTGGGCGACGTGCAACGCATATTGAAGCGCCGCATGGTCCGTACGAACAGTAAAGTGTCGGTCGTAGAGGTATGGTCGAAATTGTTGAATAAAAACGACGATAGCCAGTAACTCGCGACGGGTCACACAGTAGCGCTGCTCCGCCGGTGACAACACCCTGCTACCATAGGCGACAACGCGTTCGACACCCCCGACCACTTGGGAGAGTACCGCACCAATGCCCGTTTAACTGGCGTCCGTGTCAAGCAAGAATGGTTTATTGAAATCAGGATAACACAGGGGCGGAGCTCCCACCAAGGCGTCCCTAAGGGAGCAGAAGGCAGCCTCCTCCTCCGGTCCCCAACGAAACTTAACACCTTTCGCCGTCAAAGCATGCAGGGGTTTGGCAATGGTGGCAAACTGTTCGACAAACCGGCGGTAATAGGAGGCAAACCCAATAAAATTGCGGACCTCGCTGACAGAAGTGAGCGTTGGCCAAGAACTGACACACTGCGTCTTAGCGGGATCAGTAGAGATCCCCGAACGGCTGACGATATGGCCCAAATACCATACAGATTCCCGAAGCAAGTGGCATTTCTGCGGTTTACACTTTAATTTAGCGGACCGCATCCTGAGGAACACCGCCCTCAACCGTTGGAGGTGCTCCTCGAACGTTCTACTGAAAACGATGACGTCGTCCAGGTAAATTAAACAGGTGTCCCACTGAAGGCCCGACAAAACCAATTACATTAACCTCTGAAACGTGGCGGGGGCGGAATGGAGTCCCATCGGTAACCGATTGAATTCAAATAGGCCGACAGGTATGCGAAACGCAGTTTTGGGCTTCGACACCTCGTCAAGGGGCAGTTGCCAGAATCCCGAGAGCAGGTCCAATGTAGAAAAATATCGTGCCCCCGCTAAAGCATCCAGGGATTCGTCCATTCTGGGGAGCGGATATGCGTCAGCCACAGAGATCTTATTAAGGTGACGGAAATCAACGCAAAAGCGCAGGGAGCCATCATGTTTCTTCACAAGCACGATGGGGGCCCCCCATAGACTGGATGAGGGCGAAATTATGTCGGCAGACAGCATGTCATTGACGGCCGATTGCACATGCTCTTTCTCGGCCGGGCTTAGCCGGAATGGATTTTGCCGAATGGGGGGCACGTCACCCGTGTCAATGTGGTGACGTAAAAGGTCAGTGCACCCAATGTCATATTTATGCTTGCTAAAAACGTCCGAAAATTCAAGTAACAGGCCGCGCAATGCCCCCAACTGCGAACTAGACAGGTCACAGGATCCGACGCACAGTGAGTCCAACCACTCCCCATCACTCCCTGATTGAAGATGCGGAGCAGGAGCAGAATCAACTTGCGCAATCAGCTGGTCACACACAGGCACTGGTGCCGCATGAGCAAGCACGGTACCCTGTGGAATGACAGCTGCTCGCGACCCCGCATTTAAAACCACCACGAAAGGGTCTCTGTCTCCCCGCACAACCGTCTGAGCCACCGCCAAATCCAAACCCCTGACAGCTGCGTTAGACGGACCCAACAGTACACCCTGCTCCATCGAACCCACTTCAAAAGGCTTCCGCAACCGTAGGGGTACCAGCATTTGTGATCCCGGGGGCACGCGCACCGTCTGGGTAACCATCGCTCGTACCGTTGCACAAACCGTGCGTAATTTGGTAGGGACAGACAAAAATGCTATGCGGCGCCCTGAGGGAAGCTCGATGCAACCCTGGTCAATGAGTATCTTAATGGGCATTTTAGCCAGAAAATCCGTTCCTAACAAGCAAGGAACTGCGAGAGAAGAAGAGACCAAAATAGGTCCCGACAATTTAATATCCCCGATGCAAATAGCCGCCCGGATCTGACCCACAATACCCAAGGATCCTCCATTCGCCGCATAACATGGAACGTCTACCGGGAGTAAGGGTCGACATTGAACAGGAAGAATGTTATAGATAAGGTCGGAAATGATCGTTGCCGATGCCCCCGTGTCAATCAAAATCCGCACTTCAACCCCGTGAATCGACCCAGCCACTACGGACGAACTCGCTGATGCAGCTACGACCCTATGGGCCAGCTCAGACCACTGACCCGGTCCGAGTTCCCGTACGAACCCCCCTCCCCGCACTGAACCATTACCCAAATCGCGCGACCCGACAGCCGTGGAACGGCGACCCGTGTGAAATGTGTGAGTGGGCCGAGCATGTGTAGTGCCGCGACTTTCCGGGGGCTGTTGGGACGACTTGGGGCCTTGGGCGTCGTCCGGACGAGGTCCCGTGGTGCTTCGACATGGAGCCCGGCATCCGGATGCGACATGGCCTCGAAGGCCGCAGTTGTAACACCTGACGAGAGCCGTCGCTGCTTTCGGTTGCTCCAGTTTGCGGGGCGATCGCAGGGGCGACCGAGCACCCGACCTCCAGTCATCCGATCGCGCCGTGGCGAAGGCCTCCTCTTGGGGTAGAGCGTCTTGGGGTTCGCAGGGTGGCGAAGCTGATGCAGGAACAGAGGCTGATGCACAGACAACGGGTCGCTTCCGCTTGAGGACTTCGTGCACATGGATACTCGTAGCAACCCGCAACGAGCATATGTCCACCTCGTCAGCCACGTTAATAGGAACCCCCAAGTCCTGTGCCAACACCAGAAGCTGTTCCGTGACCATCGCGTCTTTGCCCTCCTCGTCCATTCGAAGAAAGGCGGCGTCGGCCAAAGCCAGAAGTGCAGTGCGGTAGGCGAGAGGGGTTTCCGCATCACCTTTCTCGCGAGCGTAGAATTGGTGGCGGCAGGCCAACGGTGGTCCATAGACCCTGGCCATGAGACGGAGCGTGGCCTGAAGTGTAGAGCGCCCGGCCCTCGGAGTCGACCGGAAGGTGGCGAGAGCGTCGTCGTCCAGAGTCGCCGTAAGCGCACGTAGCGCCGTGGCGTCGGACCACCCCGACATTTCTTGATGAGCGAGGAACCTCCGTTGAAAGGCTCCCCAGTCACCCCCCTCAGCTTGAAAGACCGTCAACGGTGGTAGCCACTGATAAAGCGCCTGCTCCTCCTCCGATTGCAGAAGGTCCCTTGCAGCGCCGTCACACCTGGCAGCCGTGGCCTCTTCTATAGGCTGGTCCCGGCAACACCTGGTGCGCGCCGATGACGTGGGAGGCGGCACGTGAAAGTCGTCGCCCACGTGGTGCTCCTGGTTCCCGCCAGTCGACAAGCGAGGCGGGAAAATGGCGCCAATTTCAGTGTCCGTGGCGGGAAGCTGATTTTGGCGCCAATCCTTGGCGAGCGGAGCGGTGCTGGGCCGAGCCGGCACTTGGCGCCAATTCTCCTCCCTCCCGGTGGTTCTCCCTCCTCCCGAAGCCGTGATCTCCGCCAAAATTGAAGCCGCGGCGAGCAGCAACTCGGCCAGGCGGGAGTGTGCATCCCGGAGCCCATCTTGCAGCTGGAGCGGTGTGTCGGCCATCTGCGACGGGAGCTGCAGCATCGGCATCTCCTCTGCCTCTCCATCCGAAGCTTGGTGAGTCGGCCCCTCTTGGTCGTCCTCCTGTCCTCGGTCGTGAGTACGAACAGTCTTCCTGGTATCAATCACGTGAAGACTGTTTCACTTCTGACGCCAGTTGTAACGTAGTAATCCGGCAGGAGATGAGTGAACGGGGCAGCACTCCTCTTTATTATATCACCCACGTAACACAGACACTATACAGCCTACACAAGGCGTGCCTACACTGTTACTGCTCTGAGCCTACACTGTTACTGAAGGCTACCCGACCCGTCCTAGCTAGGGTACGGGTCCCGACCACTGGCCCATCAACCCGGCCCTGATAAGGACGTCGGGCCGATGAGTACCCAGGGTCCCACCACTGGGCCACACAGAGACCCGGCCCTGATAAGGGCAGCGGGGCTAGGGGTCCCAGGGTCCTAGGAGGCTTCTCCGTCTTCTTTCTTCGCTGGTGTAAACTGCCTCGAGCGCTCCCGCGCGCCGCCTTATATAGGGCGGGGCTAATGCGGACCGCGATGTAAACACCCACATGTGGACCGTGATGTAGGCACCCGTATGCGGACCGGGATGTAAGCACCCGCCCCGCGATGACTCGCTACACGCCAGCGCTTACCACCCCTACACAAGTAAACTAGCACAGCCTACAGATGTTCCATGCATCTTACATCTATTCCTTTCTAACAAACACTTGCAATGGCCTAGGTCAGCGTCACATCAGAAGAAAGCACAATGTTAGAACACCCAAGAAACATAGCCAAAAAAAAGCAAACATTAAACAAAAATAAAGATAGCTTTCAATGACAAATGAGTGCATTCTCTGATAGCCTATCAGATGCATAGGCCTATAACGCAGAACTTTGACAGTCAGACTCGGTTATTGGACCCTATAAGCTACTGCTGCATGACAAGCTTTTAAGCGCTGTCTACCACTGCACTGACCTCTCGCTCCTTTGGTTGAATAGGCCCATAAAAAAGGGACCTGAGCAGTTAGAACAGTGACTTAACAATTCCCTTTCTTTTCGCAAGGGTCTCTTTTCTTAAGCTAGAAGCTTATTCTTGAGGCTGTTCACTTTTGGGGACAGCTTTGAACAATCCAGCTCGAGGAGGAGTTTCTGGAAGACTACCAATGTGTACCTGATCTCCTTGGGATAGGCAAGATTCAATTCATAAGCCAACCCAACGAGCATGAAGCAAGCCCTTGGAAAGTTACCCAGAGCAGTCAGAACTTTCATGCCCTCTACCATGATACCGATGTTGTCGGGACCTTCTGAAGTATTAGTCTTGATGTTGTAGATGTTCATCCTTTGTACAGCAAGGTCCTGCGACACTGTCTTCATCAGGATCCTGAAATAACAAGAACAATGTTTAGTTCAGACTGTACAGCCAAAGGAGGTCAAAATGTAACATCTCCCAAATGGCTTCCAACCCTTTGGTCAAGAAAACCTGGGGCTCTCATAGCTATTGCACGTATTGCACCCCATTCACATCAGTGTTTTTGAAAAATCTGAGCTAATATACTTGTAAAAGCATATTTTCATGTCATTTTAATTCTGCTAGTTGGTGAAATCAGATTGAGATGGTGAGCATTTAGTAGCACATATTTTTGCCGTAGTATTAAAATTCCTTAATGGAAAAAAAAACTTCACATATTTACAGAGGACAATGATACTTACATGACTCCACAAAACTATAAAACTCTGTAGCTTGCCAATAATTAAATTTACTGGGAGAAATAGTTAATACTGCATTTTGTGATTTGACCTTCTCAAGACATGGGAGAAAGAAGAGTGGGATATTAACATGCACTTCTACTTACATGATACTCTTTTAAGAGTTAATCTGTAGATTCCCCAAGGTACACCATCAAACACCGAATGACAACATCTCTGGTCATGTTGATGCTAGGATTGCTTGGAGCCTGAAATGACAAAAATAAACTATGAATTCGAAGCTAAAACCAGCAATACAGCTTATAATAAAAACTGGAAACAGGGAAACAATAGCTAGTCTGCTCCAAAGGTAAGAGGATTTGATTAACAGCACATCTAAGGCTCACTGATGAACATGTTTTGTCTATGTTTGTTTAATCCATACAAAAGCAAGGTGTAAAATGTTGTGGTTTAATGGGAGTTCATGTGCTATGCACAGCTGGTTCCCTGGAAAATCTCAATAATGACAGAAAGTGTTTCATTAGACTGGTCCCTGAGACAGCACAAAAAAGGTATGAAATTATTTCATACTCTTTTTGTAGAGGGAATCACAGGCTAACATGACCTCCTATAGATGTAATTAATAAGCTAATAATATTAGAGCAGTTTGATCACAAAATCCCTAAAAATTAAATATTAGCAAACATAATACTCAGTGAAGATACCTTGAGTGGGATAGCCTGCAACTTAAACCCCATGGTTCCGCCCTTGGAGTGGAAGAGGCTCAGAAGCCTGGGTGCATATTCATACATCTTGGACATGAATTTTGATTCAAGATGTACGGTTGTGATTCTCTGAAACTCATCCTGGATCTGAAAAAAAATAAGGAAATCAGCTATGAAGCCTTAAATAATGGCTAGGAATATTCTAATTAGCATGCACTTGTAACTCACGTGAGATGCTTCAAATAGAGCTGGCCATCTGGCTTTGATGTCATCTATGCTGGGCGTTCGATTGACGATTTTGTTTCTTCTGTGTGCAAATGTTTTGGACATTTTTTATTTTATCACTTGGTTGTTGTCCCTTTTCTTTACTTCAGTAAGCAACTGAATCCTCTCCTGTTTTTGACTCTCATCCTCTCCAGCCGGGTAAGGGGGGAGGTAGTTTACTTCTGCCTTTCTAGGCTTTTTTACACTCTTTGCAGACTTCTGATCTGCATGGCTCTTGCGCTTCAGTGAATTGCATATCACCTCAGGAACACCGTAGCTTCGGAGATTGGTGCGATAATTTGCCATCTTGTACTTGATGCTTTGTTGCCAGCCATAGTAACCTGAGAAAGAGCCAGGTTCCTTGAGAAAAGGATATTTCTCGACAAGTGCTTGAGCAACATCACTTATCTGTGCACTTGATGGATAGGCTGTATATGCATATATGGTTTCAGACAGCTTCTCCAGTATGTCTGCTTTGACCTTTGAGGTAGTCAGAAGTGCTCCATTCTTCTTGTAGTCTTCAGAGGCTCTTTCAAGGTACATCTCAGTTTCGTATGCAAACAGTGGAATGGGGAACTGCTTTGGCCATGGCTGACATCATTCTGTGGTACTTCGCCTGGACAGGATAATGGTGTCCTGTGAAGAAGACGTTCTAGTACGTGACACTGCATTTGATTCAGTTGACTCTACATAAGATGCTGACTCACACTCGGTTGACTATTGACCAAAGGAACTGCCAAAACTTTTATTAACCAAGTTAAGAAGAAGCGGGGCATCGTAAACAACCATAATGGTGTCTTTGTGTTTAATTTGGTCACTTGTAGTAAGAAAAAAGTAAAGTAAGAGTCCAAATACTGAAGACTGAACTCATCAGAAACTCCAAAGGTCTCCTTCACAACAGTTTGCAGCTCCTCCACAGTGGGTGGGATTCCTGATGTAAGGACCAACTTCTGAATTCGGTCATCAATGATTACTCTGATCTTTGCCTCCATTTCTGCCAGCCTGACAAGAATAAAAATAGACAAAAATAGCATCATAAGCGTATAGATCAAACCAGACATATAGTGAATATGTAATGAAGAGCCTGGAGTGTGCCACCAGAACAATTAAGAGTAAAACAAATCTTAAGAATTAATAAAATCAGAGAATGTTAATGGTAATTTGTCTGCATTTTATATTCAATTTCAGAATACATTTATTTCCTGCAATACATCGGTTTTCCATTGAAATAGCTAGTCATGAAAAAAGGACACCACTGTTATATTTCCAGATAAACGGCAACAATACAGACATTGTAAGATGTAAAGGTTAACATAATTCATTTAAATTACCTAAAATTAACAAGAGATATGGCGTTTGAGTGTAACCAAGCGTTTTCCTCCCAAATTTTACGGAGCCAAGGGGTACACATCACCAAGTGTCTGCTGCTCCAAAAGAGAAATTTTCCTCCAGTTGAAAATATCTTAAATGCTCTTCCTATCAGGCAGCAAGTAACTTTACAATGAAATGTACGCAGTTATTCAAAATGGCCATCTGAATAATCTCAGCAAAGTCGGGTAGTCCACCAGTAGAGCCATAGGACAAGATCATTCCCACAGTGTATCTTGTTCCATAGTAGGTGACAGTGTTAGCTAACTGCACAGTAGACAGAAGCAGTGATGTTTCTCTTAAAGCTTCCTGGATGTCTGAATGCAGCACATCTAAAGGCACTACAGAGATTGTTGTGACACACAATGCCTGTTTTCCAACATCTGTATGCAAGTGGTATGCCATCCACATCTGATGTCTTGAAGAAAGGGTCAAAAACACATTTCTGAAATTGTTAGTGTGCCTCACAATTTGCTTAAATAAACTGTGTTTAGCTTTAAACCGCATTGTCCATACACCAACCAGAGGCCCATTATATTCAATCAATGCAAGGTAGTGTTCCAAAAAATGGTGTTTGGGTGTCAGTCTCTCTTCAGGAAAAACTTATAAGAATCTTTTACGATGTTCAGATATTTTAAAGTCAAGGAACGCAATCTTTCAACTGTGTGAACAGGGGCAGCCACCAATACAATTATGTCTTTAAAGTCAGAAGAACCTGCCAGGTAAAATCACCCTCAGGTACCCGTGAACCAACAATGAGTGGCAACAACCGTATTAGAGATATATTTTCATGGGTATTTCCACCTATAGTTCGGTGATGAATGTAGTTTTGAGGGATTGCTTGAGGGCTGTTGGCTTTTTCCGAGCCGTTATATGGTAAACGTGTGATTAACTCGTTAAGCACAGTCAAACTGAAGTACTTTTTCTTGGTGAAAATCTGAAAACAGAATGCTAGTTCCCTTGGGACTATGCCTTCCAAAAGGTCATGTAGTACATCTGGTGGGTACCCAGACTCAAAATGAAAGTTATTTAATTGATCAGTCAATGGACACGACCGCTTTACGCCAAAGCAATGCGTAACATTTGGATTTTCTCTCACAGTTTGCACATGTAAACTATGTTCCTTCTTTGTCTGAGGTGGAAACACTCCGGTCTGCACTTCGTGTGTCTGGTACTCTGAAGAATGTCCAAGACAAAATGTACAGATATACGGCCCCGTGAAACTTTCAACTTGTCCACTGATCGAATGTGCACCGAGATTGTCAGCTACAACACAATATACAGTCCACTATGAGATCTCTTTTACCAGTGGCAAAATATAGTAGTAGGTTTT
>CM025672.2:1049239-1067325 GCA_014621495.2 Entosphenus tridentatus | reverse complement strand
CTTTTAAACTGGTACAAAACTGACACCTTTATTCAAGACATAATGTTTGCAATAACCACAACACAAGTAGTCAAAAAAGCAAACAAAAAGCAACTCTAATAATGATAATATGCACTGTCCTTTCCTGATCGCAATCTAAACTAGTGCCCTCACCATCACTGGCCTCTGGTAAATCAGAATGGTCAACAGTCTGATTATGGCGACTCTTATACACGTCTTTCTTAAAATCACTCAAAGAATAGCATTTGTGTCTTCTGCTTTTGTGTTTTAGAAATGTATTGTATATATTTGTCTGAAAGTTGCTTCCTTCAAATACACAAAAGACAGTTTCGTGGCTCTTCAGATGATTTCTAATATGCTGAAAGTAGTCCTTCTCTAAAGAACAACAAGCATGCAAACTAAACACTTAAAAGCAGAGATGTTTCCTGACCATAGACTTTCTTCAGCTGAATGGTATCTGGACAAATGTGTGCAAGGGCAACTGTCATAGGCATGGCTGGGATTGCCCACGACCAAATGTTGCGTGTTGTAGTCTGTAATGCTTTAGTAGATTTCCCTTTGTGGCAGACAAAGACTTGCAGATCTTACACTTCCATTCCATAAGCAAAAACCTGAGGCAGAAAAAATTAACCCGTAAAAACAAAGTTTTTCACTATAAATCCTTTATATGTGTGCCATCGGGGCGGCGAGAGTCCTCTCGTCCTCTGGCTTGAGATGGCTGCCACCTATGGGTCAGATGATTGTGTGCCAGCATTAACCAATTGGTAAATAAATATTTTGTAAAAATTCCCTCAACAGTGTAAAATTTTGGAAAAAAATTTTCACGAAAATTCATTGTCACGCACAACGAGTCTGTGTGCAAAATGTCAGCTCGATTAGATCACGGGAAGTGGGTTAAAAAACGACCGAAAGATTTGCACGGTCCTAAGCAAGCAAGCAAGCGAACTTAATTTAAAGGATTTAAAAAGGTCCATGTATCAGATGCAAGGCCACCAGGTCTCTAATCACATGACAATAGGAGCACATTTACAAGATAAATCCTTATTATTTTTAATATTCAAATTATAATGCTCAAATTTTGCACATCAACTTCTTGTCACTCACATCAGCTAGCTAGCTAGCAACTACACAACAAGCTAGCCACAACGTAAAGGTGACGTTAACTAACTGGTGACAAGCTAGCTAACGTTAGCATACTGTACTTACATCAACACATAGATATAATATACTAGAGGTGTAACGGCAGGTACAGGACTTTTGGTTCGGTACGCGCTGTGATCCAAATGAATATAGTCTAGTTTTAATCACGCACGTTACTTCTTTGTGTGCGGTACCAAAATTATAGTGTCATGCTTTTAGTCGAATCAGACTGACTTCGAAAGGCCTAACGTTGTGCTAGTTAATTCTGATATACGTTACAGCCAGTTAAATTGGCATGCTGGTAACTTTCAGTAACGTAAAACAATGTTCAACTGCTACCACAACTTTGTAAAAAATAATTTTGCTAAAATAATTAAACATGTCTTACCTTTGGGAGAATGGCAGTCCCTGAAACGTGTCTGTGGAAGATGATTGATATCCACGTGGCGCGAAAAAATGCCTTGATTTGGGGCGGAAGTGTAACGTAATTAAATAAAAAAAAACTCTCGATTAGTAAAATGTATACATTTTTTTGCATCTTTGACTTTCCTGGTAAAACACAATTAAATTCTACTCAGTTATTGATGGTTGATTTTATTCGAAGAAAACGGAGTAAAATACAATAAATAAATATTTAATAGAGTTGTGTTGAATTCATTTCAATGTGATTCCAAACTCCACATAGTATTTTTTATGTATAGGCTACTCTTATATATTTATTATTATTTTACCTCTTATAGCTTGGTATCGTACCACTTTCTGCAGTTTTGACTCTGCAAGTGACTCAAAGTACGTTTTGAGTAGTGTTTTGAGCAATGTTTACAGCGTGGTATTTTATATATTAAAGGGGAGGCGCCCCCCTGCATCACGATTTACTGCTGGAAGACAAAGGCGGTTGGTGAGGCTTTGATCCTATGGAATACATATCATCTTGGTCGTGTGTGATTGACCTGTTTCGCATTGTATTTGTTCTGAATGACCCTAGGTCTAAAACTTCATGATTGTTATTTATTTTATTGAATATCTTTCTACGTGACTTTACCAAAAGATCCAAAGAGAATTATTATTTGTCTCATGCCTCACCAAGATTTGTGTTATACCATAGTTACCACAGGTATTCCGAGGGTTTTATTAACCTTTGATCCCCGTCTGTATCACCAGGGATCTGTGCTTCTTATTCAAGTAATATTTTGATATTCTGATGTAATGTGAGGATATATCCGGCTCACTGACGTATCACAACTCGTCACGATGATTTGCTCTGCCGGTCCTGGTCCATAGCCAATGGGGGTAGTCTAGGGGCGTGGCCCTGACGTAATAGAAAGGTGACAGCTGTAAGTAGAGGAGTGGTTCTGCTGGCTTTGGCCACAGCCAATGGATTGGTGGAAACGTACCACGTGACCCAGGTATTAAATAGGGGTGGAGACGAACAACACGTGGTCAGAACTGGAACGAACGGAGGAGGAGGCCACGCGAGAGCGGGGCTCCAAGTTGCCACGTGGCTGCGCGTCTCTCTCTCTCTCTCTATCCCTCTCACGCTGCCTGTCAAGAGCGTGAAGGAGAGCTGTAATGAAAAGTGAATAAAAGACCGGATTCCAGAAGTCGCCTCAACGACCTTTATTACACTAAGTTTGACGAAATAGCTAAGCTTCGACTTTTTACTGTTGAAAAAATAAATATCACCAGTTGCAATGTTCCCTGTCCCTGTTGCTCTCGCCATCCATCCGAGGAGATCCGTGGCCCCTGCTGTTTGTCCGTGTTTTATGGCGGCCATTGAAGCCCAGTAGAGATTTCCCCTGAATCTCATTATCCCCCCGCTCCTTGCACCGGGTTTTTTTAAAATTACATTTTATGGCTACTTCCTTGCCCCAGCTCTACATCCAGATCAAACTTATAAAAACAATAGGCAGAATCATTCTTAATATACATTTTTGGAAAAAGGCATATATATATATATATACAACACACTTCACGTGGCCTCAAAGGGCACCTGGCCTGGCACAGGTGCCGTGGTGACATCACCGTCACTTAGCGAATAGCAGGTATTGGTGTGTGCATGTGCTCCGTGTGTGTGCGTAATTGTGGCAACTCGTTGCCCCCCCCCTTCCGACTACCAGCTAACATCAGGAACTGAGATAAAATATTTTTTTCAATGAATGTTTATTTTCAATTGCATTTACTATAAACATTTTTTACAGTGTTACATGCAAATGTTCAAGTATGAGTTTAACAATGCTTTCCTTTTTGTTGAACTGGAACACATTTCATAAACACCACCATATGGGAATTTAAATACAATGTAATTTTGTGTTCCGATTTACTAACTGTTCTACTTACGAATACGTCTCAGAAACGAATTATGTTCATAACCAGACCATTTAAACCTGCTGCTCAAGAAACCAGACTTTACTAATCCCAATGACCTAATTATTGTTTATTTGATTCTCTTTCAGCCTTAACAACTTCAACTACATCTGAATCAATGAGTAAGTACAATTTCACTCGTCATTTTACATCGAGCTTGGTTTATCAACGCATTCAAGCTCTAGAAAAATATACTTTCAAATGTTTAAGTAAAACAATAATTATCATGCCTCATACGGGGGGAGGTAGCACGTGGCAAACAAGATCCTAATCTTGAACTAATATTATTTATATGGATAGGGGTTGGGGTAGTGATAGGGGTAGTGGGAGGAGTAGTGATAGGGGTAGAGGTAGTGGTGTAGGTAGCGACCTATATTACATCTGTAGGACTCGTACTCTCGTTGTCTTTCTCCTCTCGTTTATTCACGCTTTAGAGTTCACACCTCCTCCTCATCATCGCTCCATGTCTCTCCGTTCGCTCCGATGCACAACCCGTCATCAATAACACTCCATGTCTCCCCGTTCGCTCGCTCCGCTCCGCGATTTCGCTCGCTCTCTCTCCCTCTCTCCCTCTCTCCCAAGGTTCGTTACTCCGCTGCTACCCTACTCTGTACTCACTCCGTCCACTGCTACCACTGCTACCATACACTGTATTCTCTCTACCTACTGCTACCGTACACTGTATTCTCTCTGTCTACCCTTATCGTATCTATGCCTGCTCACCGCTGCTCCATCTCTGTCCGGGGCACCAACCACTCCAACTCCAACCCCAACCAAGACTGTCGTCTCTCCGTTACACTGTGCCCTTTATCCCCACACCAATCAGTCCCCATCAATTATCTCACCCCCCCGCTTTGCTACTCGCCCCCAGGCCCCCCAGCCTCACGTGACCATTTTATTGCCGCCAGGCCGGCGCCTGGTCATTAGCCACTCACCCTCCTGACCAATCCCCGGCCTGCGTCCTCGGTTACCCCTAACACATGTCGCGTCTCTTAACGACGTCTCCCTCAATGCCACGACAACAACAACCCCGTCCTCAGATGCCCCCCACTGTACGCTGCTCGCTTGCATAGCAACAGACAACAGAACGCGTGGCGCTTGATATTTCAAGTCCTACATCACCCCCCCCCCCTGTTAAAAAAATTTGCCGTCCCGGCTAAGCACAACGCATCACGCGGAAAACACAACAAAATTTACACGATCCCCAACCCCCAAAGTTTTAAGAAAAAGTCAGTCCTCTTGAGCGGGTTCCCACAGCTGGTCCGTCACCCCGGCTCGACTGAACAGGGGGCATGGTATTTATGTCCGTTGGCGAGGGGCAGCGTCCTGCCCGAACCGTGCGCCCATCCTCGTTACACAGGCCATTCCTCGATGAGACCCCAACGTGGCCTTGTGTGTCCCGGGGTGTCTCCTGACTAAAAAATGGCGATCCTGCAGACACACGGGGGGTAGACTGCTGAGGTGTGGTCTCTCGTCGCCGCACAGTACGCTCGTCGGACACATCCAATACAGGCCGTTCCGGGATGGGAGATGACGCATCATAAGGCACCACAAATTTTTTCAAGTGCGACGGGTGAATGTGCCACAATCGGCGACCGTATCGAATCCTCACATTCTGATCCCGACGAACTTCTACAATCTCAACGGGCCCCTGCCAGAGCCGATGGAATTTCGGTGATGTGCCTACCGGCACCATCGGACAATGTAACCAGGCCTTGTCCCCCACCTGCCATGGCTCACGTGGAGGCTGTGTACCGTGCAGGCGCTCATTAGCCGCCTGCCTTCGTTCCGTATTTCCCAGCGAGGCCTCCCTGGCCTCTTTCAACTGATCCAATGCCTCACGCATGGGGACAGGCACCGCTGGCGACTTCCCTTTAGATTTGACCCCCAGCCTGACCAAGGCCGGGGCTTCTGGTTCACGACCATACATCAAATAGAAGGGTGAATACCCTGTTGAAGCATGTGGGGCTAATCTATAAGCAGCCAAGGCCGCCGGGACATGTAGATCCAAGTCTGTCTGAGTCGAATTAACCTGTTGGCACAACATAGACGTCAATGTTCGATGAAGACGCTCGACCATCCCGTCGGTTTGCAGGTGGTATGGGGATGTCTGAATTTTCCTTGTACCCAATGCGTCACACACTTCCTTCAATAGGCGGGACTAATTTGTTTTACCCTGGTCCGTAAGCAGGTGCTCCGGGGGCACCTTTGTCAAAAACGTAACCATGCAGGAAGGCCTCCACGATCGATCCTGCCAATTGGTCCGCTAGCGACCATGCCATAGGCCACCGAGTGAGGTACTCGACCCCCACATGCAGGTATTTGTGACCCCGTGGGGTAACGGGGAACGGTCCCAGAATATTGAGGGCTACAATCTCGTTCACCCGCAAAACACGTATCGACTGCAATGGTACCCGATATGGCTGTGCCGGCGCCTTCAGCTGTGCGCACTCGTGACAAGCCTTAACATACAAATGAACATCATTCTGTAATCCCAGCCAATAGAAATCGTTACTCAAAGTCAAAGCCGTTTTCTTCTCCCCCAAGTGCATCAATCGCTCGTGCGTGTCGCAAATAAGGTCCTCTCTCAAACATAATGGTACCACAATACAAAACTTCTGCAAGACGACATCCCATCTGACCAGGAGGTCGTCAACGAGTCGAAGAAAGGCCCGATCATCCGACTGTTTGGAACGAGAGGCCCGAAGCCTCATTTTGGTAAGCGAAAGATCGTCCGCTTGTAAGCGCGCCCAACGATCCCGTGACAATCCCAGCAACCTAGGCTCCTTAGCCGGTGCTTCGTCAACCCGGTCTGAATCGGCTGCAGTGGAATGCCCTGCAGCGGCGGCCCGCAATGCAGCGATCCCTCGGTGCATCTACACAAGCCCGATGACCGAGGCAATCGGGACAGAGCATCCGCGTTAACATGACGCGTCCTTTTCCTGTGCTGGACCGTGAATGAGTAACCCTGTAGGACCTCAAGCCAGCGGGCCATTTGGCCCAAGGATTGATCGATCCGAAAGGAGTACTGTAGTGCTGCGTGGTCGGTGTGGACCAAAAATTGCCGTCCATACAAGTATGGTCGATACAGCTGCACAGAGTGTGCAATCGCCAACAATTCCCTGCGTGTTACACAATATCTTTGCTCTGCCGGCGACAGTACATGGCTGCCATACGCGACGACCCTTTCAACTCCGTCAATCGTTTGCGACAATACAGCACCGATGCCCGTATCACTGGCATCGGTGTCCAAAATAAAAATTTCCGCAAAATTTGGATATCCGAGCGGCAGTGTGTCCACCAAAGCGTCCCGGAGCATTTCAAACGAACGCTGTTCCTCGTCACCCCACAGAAACGTTTTACCCTTAGCAGTCAGCGTATGCAGCGGCCTCGCAATTGTGGCAAAGTTTTTTACAAATCGACGGTAGTATGACGCAAATCCCACGAAGCTACGTACTTCTGACACTGTCTTAGGCACTGGCCATGCACGTACACAACTGGTTTTCTCCGGGTCTGTGGCGACCCCCGCCTCACTGACCACATGCCCCAAGTATTTAACAGACGTTCTCAACAAATGGAATTTTTGGGGTTTAAATTTCAAATTGACATCCCGTACCCTGCCAAACACAGCCCGTAGCCGCTGCAAATGTCCCTCAAAATCCTTACTGAACACAATGACGTCATCAAGGTATATCAAACATGACTCCCACTGCAATCCAGACAAAACAAGTTCCATCAATCTTTGAAAGGTGGCTGGCGCGGAGTGCAGCACCATCGGTAGCACATTAAATTTGGAACAACCCTTGCGGCGTGCGGAAGGCCGTCTTTGATTTAGATTCCTCGTCCAAAGGCAATTGCCAAAAGCCAGACAAGAGATCCAAAGTAGAAAAAAAACTTTGCACCGGACAATGCGTCCAATGAGTCGTCAATGCGCGGGAGTGGGTATGCATCCACCACTGAAACCTTATTCAATTCGCGGTAATCCACACAAAATCATAGAGAACCATCTCGTTTTTTAACCAATACGATTGGAGCTCCCCATGGGCTGGAAGAAGGGGAGATGATATTCTGTTGCAACATCTCGTCAACCGTTTTCCGAATACAATCCTTCTCCAGCGGGCTCACACGGTGAGGATTCAATCGAATTGGGGGCGCATCCCTAGTATCAATGTGATGTCGCAATAAGGTCGTGCGACCGACATCAAACTTTCCTGAGCTAAAAACGTCCCTGAATTCCCAAAGCAACTCCCTTAACCGCGTACGCTGCTCGGGTATCAAATCGTCGTTGCATGCATACAAATGACGAAACCAGCTCAGTTCCTCCTCCTCTCGTGGCAGCGTGTCACCACCCCCAGCTGCCAAACACACATCTCCTTCCGAACCCTGCGCGACCGATGCGTGCGCCAACGTAGTCCCCTCTTGAATAACGACCGGCTCGTGCCCCGTGTTCACAATCTGGCCGTCGCCGGCACCATCGTAAAAGCACCAAAGAGGGCATTCGTGCCACGGCATTTGAGGGCGACAACAGAATGCCTTCCCCCAAGTTACCCACTGACAGCCCTTTTTTCAACCCTAACGGCACCAGCATCTGCGTCGCAGGCAGAACGCGCACCGTGTGGCTAAGCACCGCCTGAACCACAGCGTTGACACGAGCAAATTTAGACGGAGTTCCCAAAAATTTTAGGCACTTCCCTGATGGCAATTCCCATCGTCCCTTCTCAATCGAAATCTTAATTGGCATCTTTTGCAAAAAATCCGTGCCTAATAAACAAGGTACAGCCAAAACAGACGAAACCATAATGTATCCAGTTATGCACACCTCCCCGACTTGTATCGTTGCAAGTACTCGACCCAAAATTCCCAAACTGTCCCCATTTGCCGCTATACATGGGCCATCCACTGGTTCCAAAACATGGGGTGAGGTTGGTAATAATAGGAAAGTTTGCAAGGAAATAAGTGTCGCCGAAGCCCCCTTATCAACAATGACTCGAACCTGAACCCCTTGAACAAGCGCCATCACATCCGACGAACCCGGCGCGGCTCCCAAAACATGATGAGCCAACGCCCCCCATACAGCATTTCCCTGTGCATCATACGAAGGGGGATCAACAGTGTGTGGCGTCGCAGATGGGTGAGGTGCAGGATACGGCCGTGTATTGCATGTGTCGCGACTCGCCAATTAATCCTGCGCTGGGTAGAATCCGCGGTTGTAGCCTCCTGATGATCGCGGGAGGACGCCTCTCCATCTCTAGCAGTCCTGTTCGAAGTGTCCTCGACGCCCGCACTTGTAACACGTCAGCGGACCGCCACGTCCGTCCATCCCCGAGCGGCGGGGTGGACCCAACGGCGGTCGTGCGGCCACTGCCGTCAGCGACGTTGGCTCCCACTCCGGTAGGCCTCCATCCATACCGACGCCCACCACCAGGGGCTGTGGTGGCACCACCGATGGCTCGTCGCGAAGATCCAGGTTGACTTGGATGTTCCTGGCAATCTGCAAAGATGACCCGTCGTCTTCGCTGTCGCTGGGAAGTGAGAGGACGACTCGTAGCTCCTTTGCCATCTGCAACAGCTTCTCCTGGGCCAAGGAATCAAGTGCAGCCTCATCCATTGCCGGGTAAGCCGCTTGGCCGAGGGTCAATAGCGCACTGCGATACGTGAGGGGAGATTCCCCCCCCCGCCCGTCGCCTCAGCTGAAACTTGTGCTTGGCGACCGATCGAGGTTCATAAATGTCCTGCATCGCCGCGAATATCCCTAACAACGACAAGCGAACCCCTTGAGGGAGGCCGTAGAACGTCGCCAGCGCGTCGTCGTCCAAGGCCATTGGCAGGGCCCGTAGCGCTTCAGCTTCCGTCCACCCGAACGACTCATAAGCTGCCCGAAATCGTCGTGTAAATGCCGTCCAGACACTGACTGTAACCTCGAAGCATTCCACGTGCAGTCGGCGTGGCGTGCTCAAAGGCAGCAATTCCGGCTCCTCCACAGCGTCCAGCTGTGCACCTGGCACATCAGGAGATCCAGCCGCGCTGCCAGCTCCCGCAGATGTAACGAGGTCATGCGGCCACTGATCCGATCCCGTCGGCGCCTCCCGTATCGTCTGCATAAATCGTTCAAATTCTTGCGTGAGCGCCGCCATCTTGACCTCTCACGCCGCCATCGTAGCTCTCCATACGTGAGACGGGCTCGGCTCATCCTCGTCGTTCGGGTCGCCCTCGTCACGCGGCGGCGCCCCATCAGTCGCGTCCCTCGGGGAAGCGGGAGCCTCCATTCCCGATGGAGGTATCACGTCCACATCACTGCTGTCGGCCGACGAGGCCGCTGGCAAGTTCTTCTTCTTTGCAACTTTCTTTGACATATCGGCGTAGTTCTTTCAATCACTTCTAACACCAGTTGTAGGACTCGTACTCTTGTTGTCTTTCTCGTCTCGTTTAATTCATGCTTTAAAGTTCACACCTCCTCCTCATCATCGCTTCATGTCTCTCCGTTCGCTCCGATGCACAACCCGTCATCAACAACACTCCATGTCTCCCCGTTCGCTCGCTCCGCTCCGCGATTTCGCTCGCTCTCTCTCCCTCTCTCCCAAGGTCCGTTACTCCGCTGCTACCCTACTCTGTACTCACTCCATCCACTGCTACCACTGCTACCGTACACTGTATTCTCTCTATCCACTGCTACCGTACACTGTATTATCTTTATCCACTGCTACCGTACACTGTATTCTCTCTATCCACTGCTACCGTACACTGTATTCTCTCTATCTACCCTTATCGTATCTATGCCTGCTCACTGCTGCTCCGTCTCTGTCCCGGGCACCAACCACTCCAACTCCAACCCCAACCAAGACTGTCGTCTCTCCATTACACTGTGCCCTTTATCCCCGCACCAATCAGTCCCCATCAATTATCTCACCCCCGGCTTTGCTACTCGCCCCCAGGCCCCCCAGCCTCACGTGACCATGTTATTGCCGCCAGGTCGGCGCCTAGTCATTCGCCACTCACCCTCCTGACCAATCACCGGCCTGCGTCCTCGGTTACCCCTAACACCTGTCGCGTCTCTTAACGACGTCTCCCTCAAAGCCACGACAACAACAACCCCGTCCTCAGATGCCCCCCACTGAACGCTGCTCAATTGCATAGCAACAGACAACAGAACGCGTGGCGCGTGATATTTCAAGTCCTACATCTAATCTCAAACATTCTAAGAGAACACCGAGTGGCAGCTGTCCCTGTGTGGCACACAGTGACTCAGCACCAGCGTGCAAGTGGGCATTGATTCTATCAGGAGGTCCAATGTTTGCTATGTGTTATGTGGTGTCATTTCATAAATTTGTCAAATTGACTATGACACCAGCACACAAACATGATTAAAATGTTTTCTTTTACTTCCATAATGAAGCAGAGGACACATATTTAATAGTTAATACACCCAGGTCAATAAACCCAGAGTATTAACCAGGCCATCCTGCCAGATTCGAACTGCGGACATCTGCTGCAAGCGGCGAATGTACTACTGTTTTCAGATGTCACCGAATAGAGATGTAGACGACGAAGAAAGATGTCACAATTTGTGTGGCCCCCATTTTTCGATGGCCAAGTGCTTCGTAAAACACTGAAGATGACGATGATGCAGATTATAACTTTGATGACAACTACAATGGTGATTTTAATGAATATCGATAAGTTATAATAATTTCAACTTGAACCGCCACATGTGAGTGGCATGGTAGCTGCCAGGTGATGAGCGGCACTAAATTCCCCCCAAGCTCTGTGGTCCTCTATGTATGTAGGTGTTATTGAACAATGAATGAGTGTTTACACGTGGGAGAAAAACCGAAAAACACAGAGAAAACTCATGCGTGCAAGGGACAACACTTTATCCCAAACATATTATTATTTTTTTGTTGAGCCAGCTGACCAGGATTGGGAAAAACCACGCGCACTTTTTATCCAGTCTTTATGTATCTCTATGAGTCACTCTGTATTTATATGTATAGTAGATTATCGATTATCCGGCGCACAATTATATACGGCTTCCAACATTATCCTGCGGTCCCAGGCCGATCCGGCAAAACTGCCAAAACAGCTCCAAAGGCTGTAACCAGTCCAGCGATCGGCACAGTGTGCCTGACAAAAAAGTAGCTATGCCCGATTTCAGTGTCAAATATTATATACAGTACATTATAAACTACATACAACAACTTAAACAATCCATAATAGAGATTTTTGGGTTATAATCGCGTAAATATATAAATGTGTACTTAAAACCCGCCACCACCCGACACAGCCAACTCGTAAGGGTTGTCACGTAAACAGAACATGCCAATTCGTCACATGCTAGTGACGTGCTAGTAACGAATTGGCATGTTCTGTTTACGTGACAACACTTACTAGTTCGCTGTCGGGTGGTGGCGGGTTTTAATGACACATTTATATATTTACGCAATCGAACCCAAAAAAACTCAATTATGGATGATATTGGTCGCGAAAGCCTACGTGTAAAACTTAAACAATGACTACTGAACGCATATATGCATAATAACTAATACAAACTTAAAATATACAGTGCCATCCAGCAAAAAGTTATTCGGCTTTCACTAGAGCACCGGTATAAAGGCTGCATCAGTCTGGCAATTGTCAAAAACAAATAATTGAAACAAGAGCGTATAGTATGTATATCACTCCATTCAGAGTCTTCGAGATTGGAGTGGTAATTATGGTACAGTAATAAGGTAATTTTTTAGAGTAGGATTCATAATCAACATTTTTTGGTTAGATCGCGTTATTTATAAATGTGTCGTAACCCTCCACCACCCGACACGGCCAATCGGCAAAAAAGTGTCACGTTAACAAAAGAGAAATAGTTCACTGTTTTAGCCCAATGGTGTGTTGAAGCGTGAAACCACAACATTTACAATTTTTGAGTACGCCGTTTCGCTGGTAATTGCATCCAGCATCATCATGCAATTCGCCAGAATGTGTTTGTATATGTAGATAGCCTCATGAACGAATCTCTCATGGTAGCCAGATGGCTTGCAGAGAACCTCTGTCTTGGAGAAGTCAATATCATGTGAGCCCACTGAATTGTAATAGTGATCTGCCACGGCTGAGGTGTTTGTCCTACCGTGTTTCAAGTCTGCTTCATGAGGCTATCCACATATACAAACACAGAGACAATTTCAACCGAGAAGATGGATTCTGGCTTAGCAATCATTGGAAGGACGTAATAAACCATTTCGGATCTTAACTGATTGTGTTCACGTTTACGGTGACTTTCAGACCGCATTCCATTCACTGGCATTGTATTCTCCGCAGGGAATGGATTCTTTGCTCCGCTGCATTGACATATTTTGTTGCTTCCTCTTAGTATCTTTCACACTGTATAATAACAAATAGTTTTCAAATGTATATGCTTAATACAATGTACAAAGTAATATTCAGTATCGTAATTGTATAGTGAATATACAGCAGTGTGATATACATTAGGGTGGGTATAATAATGCATAGTGTAATATTACAATGGATAGGGTGGTTTATAGCAATACAGTATATAATTTTATGTTTGGGTTTGTCTATGGCAGTATATAGTACGGTGTAGACTCGTGCGATGTAAGAGAATAAAGTTTAGATGGAAGCAGATTATATTTATTTACGACGTGGAATTTCAATGTATTACTTACTGTTAGTAACTCAGCTTATTGTACAGTATATTTAGTATATTTATGATACTATGTAGTTTATACTTTAGTTGTTTATGTAGAGGTTTTAGTTACTGCAGCTACATACTATTAACACTTGTTCCCTTTATTATTGCTACCCCTATCCCCTCCCTGTGATGCTGCTAATCCTGCATCATGCACGGGCAAAGTAGCACTATTCACATACCTGCATTTCCCATATCCTCTCGCTTGGATGCTGCTAATCCTGCATAATGGACGGACAAAAGTAGTACTAATCACATACCTGCATTTCCCATAAATATGCTAAATTCCTCTTGATATGCAAATTATTTTGTTAAGGCGCCCCCCCCCCCCTTCCAACCCAGCTTATATATATGCTCCAAGCACGTGTGCTGTTTTATTCAGACGCTGTCGCCTCGACAGACCTGGTTTCACCTGAGGACGGCTGCTTGCGTTGTGGCCGAAACGTCGTGATAATTATTTTATTATGTTTTCTTTTTATTATTGTATTACTTCCCTTCTACGTGACTTTACCGAAAGAACCAAGAAGATGAATCCCTGCAGTCACGAAAGCTTTAAATCGAAATGTATTATTTAATAATACGCTTCCAGGCCGCACTAAGCCTGTAGCTGTCTGAGCGGTTAAGGTTATTTCTATTTCTCTCAATTTCAATGGATTCTCTAATTAGTCTTTGCCAGTAGCAATTAGTTTTACACAACACTTCAACGTTATCAAAATCAATTGAGTGTCCCTGTTGGCAAGCATGTTCTGCCACTGCCGATTGTTGTGTTTGAGACAGTTTAATATTTATCTGGTGTTCTTTTAGTCTTACACTAATGTTACGCCCCGTCTGTCTAATATAGCATCTGCCACATAAACAATTAATCCGATATACACCTTCTGTTGATAATTTAGGTAATTCGTCTTTAGTGCAAGTTACTAGTTTTTGAATTGTGTGTACTGTACCAAATCTTACTGTAATGTTTTGCTTTTGCAAAACACAGGCTAATTTGTCAGTTACTCCTGAGATATATGGTTTTTTAATTGTTTTAACAATCTGATCGCTTTCAGCAGTGTTGCTTTGCGATTGTGATTTGGCATTTAGTGCTCTGTAAATTTGAGCATTAATGTAGCCATTCTGTCTAAGTGCTTCTTTAACATGTTTAATCCCTTTCACTAGACTTTCACCATCTGACACTGTTTTAGCCCGATGTATAAGCGTCTTGATAAGAGAGGATTTCTGAGCTGGGTGATGATGCTTATCTGCATTTAGATAGGCATCAGTGTGCGCTTGCTTTCTGTAAACGCTGTGTATTATTTTACCATTTAGGCCATGTCCAAGTAAAATATCCAGGAACGGGAGTGTGTTATTCACCTCCATTTCCATGGTGAACTGGATGGCCGGGTTTTGTGCATTGAGACGATTTAGAAAATCGTTAAGTGTATCTTTACCATGTGGCCAGACAACCAAAGTGTCATCCACATATCTAAACCAAAACGATGGTTTTAATGTGCTCGAGGCAAGTGCTCTTGTTTAAAAGTTTTCCATATACAAATTTGCTATAGCAGGAGATAAAGGAGAGCCCATTGCTGCTCCTTCATTTTGTTTAAAGAAATCACCTTTCCATAAGAAGTAACTGTTATTTAAACAATTGTCAGCGAGTTTCGGAATATTTTTTGGTAAACCTGTATTTTTTACTCGTGTAATAAGTAATTTAAGCGACTCGTTCACTGGAATCTTAGTGAATAGAGAAATCACATCAAAACTCACCAGAATATCATCAGGGTTAAGTTTAATATCTTTAATCATATTCACAAGACGTTCTGAATTTATTATGAATGAAGATGTCCTACCGATGTAGGGCTGTATTTGTTTAGTTATATATTTTGCTAATTTATATGTTGCAGAGCCAATTGTACCGACTATGGGTCGTAATGGGATGCCGATTTTATGAATCTTTGGTAGCCCATACAGTCTCTGTGGTTTTGAGGCCCTTGGCTTAATTTGGAATTGCTCATTCTTAGGGATTAATGCATTTGCAATGATTGCAGTAGTCTTACGTTCCAAAGTATTGGTTGGATTTAATTTTAATGTAGGTACTTTCTCTAGTAAATCTTTAATTGTATTATCATAATCGGCTCGTGACATCACTACAGTGGTGCGGCCCTTATCAACTTCCAGGATTTGAATATCTTTATTTAAACGGAGCTCTCTTAATAAACAAATCCCTACTAAAAACGAACAATTTCAAACAAAACCGTAATGAACTTGACTAACACTGATTTAACCAGTGACATGATTTATGTCCTTTCAGTCTCTCTTCAGGAAGAACTTATACGAATCTTCACGATGTTCAGACAGTTTAAAGTCAAGTAACGCGATCTTTCAACTGTGTGAACAGGGGCAGCCACCAATCCAACTATGTCTTTAAAGTCAGAAGAACCTGCCAGGTAGAATCACCCTCAGGTACCCGTGAACCAACAATGAATGGCAACAACCGTATTAAAGCCCTATTTTCATGGGCATTTCCACCTATAGTTCTGCGATGAATGTAGTTTTGAGGGATTGCTTGAGAGCTGTTGGCTTTTTCCGAACCGTTATATGGTAAACGTGTGATTAACTCGATAAGCACAGTCAAACTGAAGTACTTTTTCTTGGTGAAAATCTGAAAACACAATGCTAGTTTCCTTGGGACTATGCCTTCCAAAAGGTCATGTAGTACATCTGGTGGGTACCCAGACTCAAAATGAAAGTTATTTAATTGATCAGTCAATGGACACGACCGCATTATGCCAAGGCAATGCGTAACATTTGGATTTTCTCTCACAGTTTGCACATGCAAACTATGTTCCTTCTTTGTCCGAGGTGGAAACACTCCGGTCCGCACTTCGTGTGTCTGGTACTCTGAAGAATGTCCAATACAAAATCTACAGATGTACGGCCCCGTGAAACTTTCAACTAGTCCACTGATCGAATGTGCACCAAGATTGTCAGCTACAACACTGGAAATGAAAATCCCTTCCTGTTCTAGAATGACAAGATTCTTCAAGAGTGGTTCCAAAACTGCTCTGTATTCCAACTGTTTGACATCAACAGCTTTGCAAAGTAAAGCTAGGTGTATTGACGTTAATGCAGATTGAAACTCGGTTGGCAAATTTGCCAAAACCCATTAAATAGCTGTTATTTTGTGTTTTTTCTCTCGAAGTTCCTAGTGGGTTACACACCTGAAAGTCGTCAACGTAAAGGATTATAGACAGTCTTGTTTCTTCCCCAGCATAAAAGTCATTTTGTTTGAAGGATTTTCCATCAATAATTTACTTAATATATCCAGTACTTCATCTTCTTGGTTCTTTCGGTAAAGTCACGTAGAAGGAAAGTAATAAAATAATAAAAATAATAAAACATAATAAAATAATTCTCACTGAGAATTATAAAACATAATAAAATAATTCTCACTGAGAATTATTTTATTATGTTTTATTATTTTTATTATTTTATTACTTCCCTTCTACGTGACTTTACCGAAAGAACCAAGAAGATGAATTCCTGCAGTCACGAAAGCTTTAAATCGAAATATATCCAGTACTATTTGATTTTCTGGATAAGATTATTCTTGCAATGTCTTTATTCTTCAAGACTTCCTGCAAAGTCAGGAGAATAGGCACATATTGAAAGGTCTTGTTCTTTTCAGTATCAATAATATATTAAATGCTATCAACACACTGGAAATGCACCTTAAAATACTTTCTTCTCTTAAAAGCCGAACCAAGTGGACCACCTGCTCTAAGTGCTGTACTAATGGGATGGAAATTGCACACCTGCTCTGACAACTCAATTACGATGGCCTGGTCAACAATGCATTTATTCAACTTCAATGTTCAATCTAGTATGTTTCTAACAACTGAAACTGATGCTGAAAATGAAATGAACTGAAGGTCTTCAACCAAGGCATCAATGCACTTCACTGAGGCATTATAGATGGTTTCTAGCTTCAGCAGAAGTAAGCCAATTATTTGAAGAACTAAGTATGATGCACTTTCCTGATCACAATCTAAACTAGTGCCCTCACCATCACTGGCCTCTGGTAAATCAGAATGGTCAACAGTCTGATTATGGCGACTCTCATACACGTCTTTCTTAAAATCACTCAAAGAATAGCATTTGTGTCTTCTGCTTTTGTGTTTTAGAAATGTATTGTATATATTTGTCTGAAAGTTGCTTCCTTCAAATACACAAAAGACAGTTTCGTGGCTCTTCAGATGATTTCTAATATGCTGAAAATAGTCCTTCTCTAAAGAACAACAAGCATTGCAAACTAAACACTTAAAAGCAGAGATGTTTCCTGACCGTAGACTTTCTTCAGCTGAATGGTATCTGGACAAATGTGTGCGAAGGGCAATCTGCGTTTTAAATGTGCAAAGGCAACTCTCATAGGCATGGCTGGGATTGCCCATGACCAAATGTTGCGTGTTGTAGTCTGTAATGCTTTAGTAGATTTCCCTTTGTGGCAGACAAAGACTTGCAGATCTTACACTTCCATTACAAAAGCAAAAACCTGAGGCAGATAAAAGGTCCATGTATCAGATGCAAGGCCACCAGGTCTATAATCACATGAGGACAATAGGAGCACATTTACAAGATAATTCCTTATTATTTTTAATATTCAAAGTTTAATGCTCAAATTTAGCACATCAACGTATTACTCTTAGGCTTTTTCGGTAAAGTCACGTAGGTAAAAAATAAAAAAATAAATAAAATAATAAATCACGATGTTTCAGGCGCAACACAAGCGTCCGTCATCAAGTGGGACAACCACAGCAAGAAACAAATGCTGAAGTGGGCAAAAGAGCTACTGTAACAAGGGGCTATATAGGTAAGAGACGGGGGAGGAGCCAAGGAGGAGAGA